>PVIY010002477.1:0-127296 GCA_004026745.1 Myrmecophaga tridactyla
CAACAGCAGTAAAACCAGCTGGGGTATGTGTGTGGGAGAATGGAGTGTGAGGAGGGTAGCTTTGCTTGGAATGTTTAGCCTAGAGTCAACACCTTGTGTATTAAATAAATGTTTTTTTCTGCTTGAAGTAGAGAGGATTTTGTTTTTTTGCAACAGACAATCCAAACTGATAAAGAAGTTGGTCAAAACCATCCATATAGAGAAAAAAGCCCAAGACATATCACAATTGTGGGATGGTTTTGATTTTCCCACATTTCCATGTAGCAAATTAAAAACATTTATCCACAGAATAGGAAAAATGAAAATTTTTCTCTCTTTTAATAGATACATAGAAATATAGATAGAACATATTAAATTATATATATATTATTCTTAGTCTAGAACCATGAATTCAGCGACTTACTAATAGAAAAGCTGAATACTCATACAAGGTTTAATAGAGAGACAAATTTTGGTAAACCATATATCTTATGTTTCCAGGGATGCTGTGGCAAAGTAAAACAAACTTGATTGCTTAAACCCACAGAAGATTTATTGTCCCACAAGGTGTTGGCAGCCATGGACCTTCTGAACACTGTGGAAGAGGACCCCTCCTTGTCTCTTCTAGCCTCTGGGGTTTTCCAGGAATCCTTGGTCTTGCTTAGCTTGTAGGTGCACTATCCACTTTCTCCGCATGGCTTTCTCAACTGTGTCCATCCCCTGCCTCCTCTCACCTTCTTTTATGAACACTGATCATAGTTGACCAGGACCCAGCTCAATCTAGTTGAGCCTCATTTTAACTTATTTTCATACGAAATGACTATTTTCAAATAAAACATATTAGGAGGCATGGGGTTTGGGTGCTAGGAGCTCAACATGTCTCTTTTGGAGATACAGTAAATCATATCACCATATCACATAGAGACATAATGTTGTCATGTAAAGGTCTGTGTTCCATCTTCATCATACCCTTTCCCAAGTCAATCAGTATGAGAGCATGCCAATGTTTCAAGGCCAGAGGGGTGGGATGAGCAATAATGATTCAGAGGTAGGGCTCCTGCTTACTCTATTTTCAAGCCCTTGGTCTTTAAGAACTTGTATGGTATATGTGCATTAGGTTGGGGGTCCAAGAGCCACTAACATGTTGGACAGTCTTGGGTGTGAAATTGCACTTCTCTGAGTTTCAGATTTCTTTTTTCTTTAAGTAGTCTACATGATTGGTTTTAGCTCTAGCATCCCATGGTTTCTAGGATTCAAAGAAAAGTGAAAAGACTAGAAAAGCTTCACACGCAACATTCATTCCATTGACTCTGGTGAACCTCAACTACATTAAGGTGCTTTCATAAGTAGCAATGGAAACCTGAACTTCTAACCCAGATCCAAGCATTAATTGTCTAAGTAAACTGCATCTTAGCCTAACCATAAGGCTAAAAATGGATGCAAAATATGTAGTAATTGGCCAATAAAAATTTAAGACCTTACAAATATAGAACTCTGAGATATGAGAAGCCTAAAATTTAGAGTCAGATTTCTGCCTAATTAGCTGATGGTAAATCACTTCTTCCTATATTGTCTGTTCCTTTTTTACTACCATATACTTTTTTTTTTAATTAGAAGATAAGTGATGTGAATTTCAAGCTCTAACATCCCACAATTTTCTGTACTTAGACTTATAATTGACTTTGGATTAGATATGCCTAGACAAAGACAAGGGAATAATATCCAGTTCCCTATTTTCTAGGTAGCAATTCAATTAAATATCTAAGCCTCAGTACTCCATCTATGAAATTTGGAATATTATACATTCATTCCATTGTGGGTATCTATTCATATGATAAATATTGGATTACTGGAAAAAAGCCAAGGGTCAATAAATGTTGACAACTTTGTAACTATACATATCCAAAATGTGTTTTGGCTGCTTCATATACATAAGAAATGTGCCTATGTTTTTTAGTATGCCCATAAGTTTTAAATCAATTTCTAAATGGGATAGAGATATGTGGTAATGGTTTTAGAGGGCATAGATTTCAACTGTAGGGAAATGTTTTAAAGGAGGCATAAAACTAAAGTGCTGTTCACACAAGATAGCTAACCAGGCACAATGACGATAAAATAATAGTGTTCTACAGGGAACAAGTATCCCTTCAGTCATTCCAGAACTAATGAGGAACCTAAACCTCTCAAGAGGGAAGCTGAAGAAAATTAGGGATGTAAATTATGATGTGTTAAATAGTCTGGCAACAATGAATGAAAGATACCTGATGGCAAGTGGGTCATATAAAACTGCTATTTACTGCTGGAGTTAACCCCCTAGACATGGGTAGAAGTGAAAGATTTTGAACTTTTTCTGCTCCCTTAGGCAATGGGCCAGTGTGATATATAAATTAATGCACTTCAAATTAATATGGTGGCAAAAAGATCTGAGAATGTTTAGACAATTTTATTCACTTTTAAATAAAGGTAATTTATCATTTCCTAGAATAATACAAAGACTAGAGGCAATAAATGACTCTCAGGTTCTCTCATTCATTAGTCCATCCTGCTACACTTACCTCATGCAAAAAGTAAGATTAAAAAGATAGGGAAAAGAAAAAGAAACGACTTCCTTGGGCAATTTTGAGTTAGAAAACTTGACTGAGAATTTTCGTATTTATCTTTCTGAGTACATTGTATACCCTGTAGCAGAGACTTAAGTCTTAACCATTTCTCAGACTAATATGAATGAAATGTGACATTTTTTGTTCTAAGTCATAGTTCACTAAATATTTTTCAAAATGTGACATTGGACCAACAGGGTATTTAGAGGGTGAAGTAGATGAACTGCCAGGGCAAATGACACCCTAGAGAAATCCACTAACTTCTGCCCTTACAATGGATTTGTTCAAGGGCTTCTGAGAAAAGAAATCACTTGATTAAATTTGGATTTGATCTCAAATAAAAATGTATTGAGGTTTACTTCAGTGTTAAGAATATTTCTATATTCTATTTTAATTGCCTGCCTACTTCCATCCACAGAGCTGATTCCAATTCTAGATCCAGAAGATTATTCATCATTAATGACATTTGTCAGAGAAAATATAAAAGAACTACATACAATTGATTTTGTCATTAAAATAAAATGAGAACTACATGCAATTGAAAATGTGTATTTAATACTAGCTGGATACAAGCTTAAGGAACAGATGCCTCAGAATCTATATTGTAGTAATAACATGCTAAAATATCAAAATTCCAGGTTTTAATAAAAAAGAACAAAACACACAAAGAAGCAATAATTGATGGCTCAGACAAAGGAAAAGTTTAAAGCATTAGACGGCATCACTGAGGAGGATCAGACCTAGGATATTTCAAACAAAACTTGTAAAAAATGATCCTAAATATGCTCAAAGAGCTAAAGAAATACACAATGAGTAACTAAATGAAACCAGGAAAATTATAGCTGAACACAAAGAGAATATCAGTAGAGCGATGAAAATCATGAAAAGGAGCTATGCAGAGCTTTAGATTACAATAATCAAAATTAAAAATTCCTGGAGGGGTTCAAGAGCAGACTGGAATTGGCAAAAGAGAGAATCAGCGAACTTGAAGCTAAGAAACTTGAACTCATTCAGTCCAAGGAGGAGAAAGAGGAGCAGAACGAAGTAAAATAAACAAAGCCTGAGGAACCTGTGGGAAACCATTAAGCATAACAGATTTCAGGGGTCTCAGAAGGAGAAGAAGGAGAGAAAAGGGCAGAGGAATGTTCAAAGACATTGCAATTCAAATCTTCCAACATTTAATAAAAATCATGAATATAAGCATCCAAGATACTCAGCAATCTTCCAAACATGATAAATCCAAATAGGTCCAAACAATGTCACATTATAATCAAACTTTTGAATGCCAAAGATAAAGATGGAATTCTGAATGCTTCAAGAGAGAAACAGCACATTGTGTGCAAGGGAGCTTCAATAGGGTTAAGTCATGACTTCTCACCAGAAACCATGGAAACAAGGAAGTGGTAAGACATCCAAAGTGCCAAATGGAAAAAAAAATTGCCAATCAAGACTTTTGTAATTGGCATACTTGTCTTTCAAAAATGAGGGGGGAATTAAATCATTCCCAGATAAACAAAAGCTGCGTGACTTCATCTCTTCTAGACTGGTCAAACAAGAAACGCTAAAGGAAGTTCTGTGGGTTGAAAGGATACCAGACATTTGACTGAAGCCACAAGAAGTAAAGATCTCTGATAAAGATAATGTCATGGGTAAATATAAATGCTAATGCTCTTATATTTTTGTATGTGTTCTTCTTACAGGGCATAAAAGGAAAATGCATAAAATGTGATGATAAGACAGTGGTTTTGAACTCATAATGTATAAACAAGTTATTTGTGACCAGAACTATGTAATGATGGGGAAATGGAGGGTGGTTTAGTTCACTGTGCTGTTCAAAGCAGGTACCATGAAATGCATTGGGTTTAATTATGGGAATTTGTTAACTTACAAGCCTACAATTTTGAAGTTTTGAAAATGTCCAAATGAAGGCATCATCAAAGCAATGTATTCCTTCTGAAGGGTGGCTGCCAGTGATCTTTAGGTCCTCTGCCATGTGATGGTGTCTACTGGTCTCTCCCTCCTCTTCAGGCTTCATTGCTTTCAGTTTCTTACTTCTGTGGCTTTCTTTCTCTTTGACCGAATTTATTTATTCTCCTTCTTAATTTCTTTACAATAATAATGTTAAGTAAACTATCGGTTATTTAACAATTGACTTCTTTTGATATCTTCAGATGGAACTAAATTGTTTTGTAAAATTTAAATACAAATTTCTAAAGTAAGGCACAAACATACTTAGTCTTAATCCTAGAGATCTTTTTAGTATACATCATTTTACATCATCATTCATAAAAATGAATCCAATTTTTGAATTATTATAAATAGCATAAGGATATTAAATTAACACAGGTCCCAATAGATTTACATCTGCCCTGCATTTATTCTCAATGAGAAAGGGAGATGTTCAGCACTATTTATAGCAATGAGAACATATGGTGGAGAAAAATAGGATGTGGATCATGATTTTCACAGCTTGTAATGTTTTCTGGGACTTATGATAAATCTTAAACATACATATCTTCCATATCTGAGGGTAGAACATTTAATTCTTTTACATGATGATATTTAATGTGCTACCATGGACCTGCTAAGTATCAGGTTCATGCATACAAGTACAGAGAGCAGAACTGTGCCTACCATCACCAACCATCCCAGCTGAACTCTGCATAAGAGCATTGGGGGTAGGAGGGATTCATGGTCATCAGCCTTATTGAGAAGTGTAGATTCTCCATGTTTGAAATGTATGACAGATGCTTTTGTCTCTCCAAATTCACATGAGTATGGACTCCAAGAAAATTATTCTTAATGATTTGAGGGAGAGAGCTGGAAGGTAAAGGAAGATTCTTAGAAGAGATGAGCATATGTCCTGTATTAGTCAGGGATGACCAGAGATTTATTATAGGGATTGACTCATGCAAGAGTCAATTGGCAAGACACAATTCCATAGGGCAGGTTGCAAGTTGGGAAATCCAATGAAGGTGTTGATGAATTCCCAAGCAGAAGTCGGCTGGACTGAAATAAAAATAGAAATTCTTCTTTCTGACTGCTAAAACCATTAGTTCTCCCTTTAAGACTTTCAACTGATCTGATGAGACTCTTCCCATTGCTGAAGGCAATTGTCTTTGTTGACTGTAGTTATAATCAACCATAGATGCAATCAACTGACTCATCATCTAAGTCCATGAAATACTCTCACAGTAACAATCAGGCCAATACTTGCTTAACCAAATAAATGGACACCATAACCTAGCCAATCTGATGCATGAACTTAGTCATCACATGTCTCTTGAAATTTTGGGGGTGTATGTAAGCATACAGATAGGATTCCATTTATGATTCAGAAGTTTTTAAGTTTCGGAGGACTGCTGGAATAGTTCATACAGTAAAGATCTTGGTCATGTGTTTCTGAGAAAAAGAAGGTGGTGGTAATATTTTCATTATAGTCCCCTGTAGCTCTTGAAGTGTGTGGAAAGGTACCTTGAATTGTAATTTTTTGGTTCCATAGGAAGAACCGTAGAAATTAATAAAGAAGCAAAAATATAGGTCCCAGTAAATGTAACCTATCTCTGAAAAGAGGATGGAAACATGTAGCAAGATTGGAGTCAACAAGTAATCTAAGTTGACATCTGAGATGGTCATCAGTGTTGGGCAGCACCAATCTGAAGGTGGCAATGCTGAAAGAGAAGTTATACAGATATACAGATACATATACAGAAATCACCACTCACTTCAGGCCAGAGAGAACCAGAGCAATATCGGGAATTCTTTCCTTTCCCAATAGTCAGTGAATAACGAAAAGAGATGCCTTATGTCCATCTCTATTCCTCATTTCTCCAAAAGATAGTGTTGCTAGGGAAGTGAGGAGATATCTCACAGTGACATATCCCTTCCCTGACTCCAAACTGCAGAAGTTATAACAATGGCCTGTACTGGGGAGAAGCTGCAAATCAAATATGAGACTAAAGTTTTATAGGTTTCAGGAATGAAATGGACAAAAGTTTATGAATTTTGCCTAATTATGGCTCACAAATAGGGAAAAAGAAACATGGAGCATTGTACAACTGAAAGCTATGATAGAGAAAAAAACGATAAATATATAATTATAATCTTATATACTGGAAATCGATTTACAAGATATTCTAGTGTCTGCTAGAGAATCTTAATATATAAAGGTAAAATAGGATTTTATCTTCTGAGGTTTGCAATCTAGGGAAGAAGGTAGACAATTGCAATTCAATTTGTTAATTGTGATGGTTAGGTTCACGTGTCAACTTGGCCAGGTGATAGTGCCCAGTTGTCTGGTGAGGCAAGCACTGGCCTAACCATTAATACAAGGATATTTCATGGCTGGTGGATAAACCAGAAGGGTGGTTTATTAAATCATCAGTCAGTTAATTCCAGCTGTGATTGATTACATCTAGGATCAACTAAGGATGTGTCTTCCACAAACAAGAGAATTCAATCAATTGGATTTTATGCAATACCACATATACAGAAACATATATGGAGAAAGGGAGATATAAGGTATCTCCCTTTCAAGGGAGAGGAGAGAATTTTCACTCTCTTTTCAACCAGCCAGCCTCTCCTGTGGAATTTGTTGAGACTCTTCATCTGAACTGCCAGCTTCACAGCCTGCCCTATGGATATTGGACTCTTGCATTCCCACAGCTACATGAGACACTTTTATAAATCTCAAATTTACAGATATCTCCTGTTTGTTCTGTTTCTCTAGAGAACCCTGACTACTACACTAAGTGTTATGATATACCAAGGGTAGTGATATCTAAACCAAAATGGAAAAAAATGTCTTTGGGGTGGGGAGACAAAATGATGGAGAATCATAGGAAAGGCTGTCTAGAGGAGAGGACACTTAGACTGAGTTTTGAGAATAAAATAAGTGTGGCCTTACTTTCCTAAGAGAGAGTAAGGGACAGGGATCAGCATACGAAAAAAAAGGCATGATAGTTACAGCGCACACCATCTCAGGATATTGCACATGGCACTTTAAATGTTGAGTGCTACCTGGAACATAATTTGTTTGCAAAAGAGTGTCAGGAGTTGAGAGGAATGAAATTCTGGTATCAGAGAGATGGAAGCAGAGACCTATGGTTTTAAGATTGTGTCTTACAAATTTTAACAAAAATTGAAAGATTCTTCAGTGCAAACGCTGAGCTCAATCAGAAGAAATTAATTTTCAGACAAAGAAAAGTTGACCCAGACAGATAATAATGACGGATAAAAAAGCCCTATCAGAATTATTCTGGACAACACTAATTAAAATCTTTAGCAATTAACTAACCCTATATATGAAAATATGTGCAAGGATTAAATACATATATATATATATGAATACTAAGAATATATATATATATAATTTTTGGATTAAGAAGTCATCTTCCAAATGTATTCATTTCACAATTGTGGTACGTGCTTCTTGTGAGTAAATTAAGGTAATTCCAGAACCACTTGCTACTAATAACAAGCATTTGACAATTATGGAGTATCACTTAATGATGCCTCTAAGAATAATGTTAAAGGCTCCAAAATGCTGGCAAGTTTGAAATATTATATTTATGATTTAATAATTACTATAAATGGGTTTTGAGTTTAGCTGTGATGCATAGCCTTAGATAAGTCCTCTAGGAAAGGTCCAATTAAGGAATGTATCATTACTGGGTTGAAATTTTCTCCAAGAAAAAGAATGTGGCATAGCAATTTTTATTAAATCTTAGAAACTTTTGAAATGGTCTTCATAATACTTTGTTAGTTTTTCCTCCAAGTGTTGCTCTCTTTCCCATTTATTCAATAAGTATTTATACAGAACCAATGGCATGTTTGGATACTATGGAAGGGATAAAAGGCAATGTATATGTTGTATGTATAGTCCAAGATTTTAAAAAATCTACTGAGGGAGGAACAGCCTACACAAACAGATTTGTTGAATAATATTGCAAGACATTCTGGCATTAGGTGCCAGGATGAAGGGACTGGATAAAAGATGTTAAATATGGTTGCTTAATTCTTATTTTAAAACTTTACCCTTCTCTTCCTAACAACTAACAGCAAAGAAAGAGACTTTTCCTTATTCATAAGTAATTCATTTGACTAGTGGATAAACTCTAGTAATTTTCTTCTGCCATAATTTCATTTTAATTTTCTTAGAAGTTTTTTTTTTCCCCCCCGAGGGGAGATGTATACTGAGGATGCAATAATGAAATACAAAATATATAACTATAATGATTTTGATTGCCATATTCCTTTTAGCTTTTCTATTATTTTACCCACTTGGTCATCTTTTATTCATAAGGGACCATTTACAACAGCGTTATGTGATCAATCTTGACAATGATTTGTTAGAATTAATCAATCAAGTCTAAGAATGGTTTCGAAGGATGCTATTTCTGAGGGACCAGTTAACAAAATAGTGCTCACAATGCCTTGTAATTCCAGAGTGTGTTTAGATTTTTAATACAACTCACTGTACACTCTCTGATACATATGCTACTGCATAACATTTAAATCAGTTAAACTATAAATAAAAATTGGCTCACAAGAGTGGTTAATTCACCAGTCTGGATGAGGAACTTCAGCAAACTTGCCTCATCTCTGACATGATTTGGATAGGCATATTTTACAGTGGGAAATTCAAGGTACTGGGAATTGCAATAATGCTCTATTTTTGCATACAAAATGAAATATTTGCTACCTGATATGTAACTTATGCCACATGTATGTCTGTTATGAAGCAAAATGATATGCCGTATGACACTCATAATTCTTAAGTATAACATAATCATTACCAAATACACAAAGTTAGTTTCAAGAAAGAGAAGGAAACCAAATCAAAGCCCCCTGAACTGAGTTTGACATAAATGTTTTTTGTTGCTTTTTTTTCTGTTTGCTCTCTGGTGGGGGTCACATTTCATTCTTCTTCCTTGTGACTATCCTGTTATTGCAGCACCATTTGTTGAATATTTTTTGGGAGGTGCAATGTATGACATACACATTTCTTGTCGTGTAAAACAGATGTGAGTAATCCCAGTTTTTTAATGTAACCAAAAATAAAGTGATTTTTAAAAAGGTCTAAATAAAACTTTTGAAAAGTGGATATCCCAAATGTGTACTCAAATATTTAGGGAGAGTATTCTTTCGTTATGAAGTCTGGATTTACCTAGCTGGAGGTAATATGGGGCCCAAGAAAGATATAATTCATTTTGTAACAAGTTGTTTTAGGATACTAAGAACATAGCCATTACATCAGAGAGAGGAACAGCCCTCTACTTCTCATTTGTAAAAATATCTAAAACAAGGAGTAAAGCTAGGTGTCAGGAACCCAGAAAATAAGCCAGAACTCAGGGCAAGACTGGGATGATAAAGGTTAAGCTGATCCACTGAGAAGATGGGGTGGGGAGGGGTGTCAGGTGGGACTTTGAACTCTGACTATTCCTATTTGACCTCGTTCAAGTTGTTTGAACCCTCTGGGACTTCTGTGGAATTGGGCTATCAGCACATCCCCCCCAGGGTTGCCCTAAGGCTTAAAGATTAATATATGTGAAAGTGCTCCAGTCCAGTCAGGGCAGAACAAAAATGATGACTGTTATTTCTAGTTCCTAGTTAAATGTTCCAGTCTCATAGCCCGGGCCAACCAAGCAGAGCTCATTCATTTAGAAATCTGAAATTTGCGGGACCTGTGCACTTAACAGACATCTACTGGTTATGAGGTCAAACTCACTATTATTCCAGAATATTGGAAAAGGAAGAGGATTTTGGTCCTGAAGTTGGCTTTTTTACCCTTTTTTCTAACTAGGTAATACATTGCTTCTCTATAAAATGGGGACAATAATACCTATTTTTAAGGGATTTTATTAAGATTAGGCATAATTTATCCAAAACACCAGCGTAGGAAGTGGCACTTGGTAGTAGTGCAATTGGGGTCAGCTGTTGTCTTTACTGAATCCGTCAGCCCAGGAGCTCATTGTGCACCTGTGCCCACAACTGCACAGAGGAACTTGTATCAAAGTTGGTGTGTCCCACCACATATCCTCCTCAAACAGTGATAACCAATCCAAGTTGGTTTTGCAAAAGGCATCATTTCTTGATTATGATATCACGACTTCTGAGAGCAAATTCCACAAATTTATGTCCTGGAACCCTAAGTAAATGTTAACTAGCATAAAGATGATTGAAGAGATTATTGATGCAACTTTGTAAAAGCAGATTTGTTTTTCTTTCAAAAAAATACATTTTTTGTTAGTTTTTAATTACAATAGACATTATATACTCAGTCCAATCTTGGCCATGATTCTGAAACAAAAATTCTTGCAAAACATTATCATGTAGTCATCCATTTTGGATCATGTGTTTCAAATACTCTTTGTTAATAATTTATTATACATATATATGTATATATATATACATTGAAAGTCACTTGTCATGCATTTTTCCTTAATAATGAATCACTCTAGTAAATAAAGGTATTGAGTATCAAATAAATAAATAATAACCTAAGACCCTTAAAATGATACAAACTGATACTCAATAAGGGTACAGAACTTAAAATGATGTTCTAATGTATCATTTCGAGCAATACTCTAATAACTTTTTCAAGTGAACTGAAATTTTTAATTGTCCTTCATTTAACCAGAAGTTATAACACCTGAAATTAACTAAATAAAAGTATCATCAGTGGATACATCAATCTAAATCTCACCTGAATTTGTCATTAGAACGGCAGAGTGTATAGGAAAGATGATTCATGGAGGAATTGAAGATTTGTAGACTAGAGAAAAGAATATCCAAGATTTGGGGGAATATCAGGAAAGCCCACGGTTGGGATGATACGCCAGCTGTTCCTTGAGAAGTCCCTGTGGAAGACTATGTAGACAAAGAAAAATAGGGACAATAAATTAAGAACACAGGAAAATAAATTTCAGCTCATTTTCAATTATTTTCAGGGGACAGGATGGACTAATATTTCACAGTGTGCTGTCTATTGCCGAACTGCCAGATGTCAAATATTTGCTCTTTCAAAATGAGTGACTTTGGATGAGTTACGTAAATTCTGGTTTTGTTTCTATAGGTGTTGGATTATGTTGAATATAGTATCTTTATACTATCTGAGAGGATTAAGCAATGAAATGTACATAATGTGCTTAGCAAAGAAATGAACACAAATAAGTGCTCTGCCAAAATTACCTGTAAAAAGTAGGCTTCTGTAAATAACAAGTTGTTTCTTTTTAACATCCAATATATTATTATTAAATAGATATATTTAGATGTATCATTTAAATATATAAAGTTATACATATGTGTACTATTATAAATATATAAATATTGACTTTAGTGTAATGTAGAAATTTGCGGAATATCAGAAATCATAGAAAGTAAAATAAAAATGACCTTGAATCCTACCATTAATCTAAACGTGGCTTATTCTAATCAATCATATTGGGATCATGGGGCAGATAAAATTTTATATTCTGAGGTTTTTACTTAATGTTGATCTTTGAAAGCACAATTTTAATGTCTTTATAGTTTCTTTCCAATCAGATATAATGAGAATGAGAGCTAACATTATTGGCTTTTACATTGTTGACTCTTCTCCAGTTCTTTAACGCATACCACAACCTTGACTTTTCATTATTCCTGTAAGATAATTTTCTAGGAGTGAGATTAATAAGTCAAAGAACAGTTTTATTGTATTTTACACACATTGCTGATTTTTAATTTTAGCTATTCTAGGCTCTGTGTAGCAGTATAACACAGTATATTTAATTTGCATTCGTCTCGTGAGTAGTGATTCTGAATGTCTTTTCATGTGTTTATTTGTCATGCATATACATTCTTTGGTGATATATCCATTCAAATGTTCCATTTATTTTGGGGGCCAGGGGTTTTGACTTATGTTTGAGATTTATTTATTCTAGATACAGTGATTTTGTCAGATATATAGTATGTGAATTTTCCCCCAAGTTTTTGTTTCACATTTTCATTTTAAAATGAATTCTGAAGAGCAATCATTTTTAATTTTGATGAACCAATGCACTGATATGTAGCTCTATATTTCATGATTTTTCTGCTGAATTCAAGAAATCTTATTCGAAGCCAAAGTCACAAATATTTTATAGTTTTATTCAAAAAATATTGTGTAGAGTTCAGGATATGAGACTGCATTTCTTTCTTTCTTTCTTTTTTTTATTTTCGCATGGGCAGGCTCCGGGAATGGAACGTGGATCTCTGGCCTGGCAGGTGAGAATTCTGCCACTGAACCACCATCCACTGCCCTTCATTTCTTTCTCTCTCTCTCTCTCTCTTTTTTTTTTTTTTAGTTTATTTTATTTTTCTGTTATAATAAATGATATTTTTACATTTTAGCTTTTTTCATTAGTCTATAGAAATACAATTATTTTCTTTGTTCTTCTTAAACTATACATAAGTTATCCTATGCATAACTAACTCTTATTAGTTCTAGTAGTTTTGGTATATTTCATAGATTGTTTTATGCACATGATCATGTTGTCTCCCATTAAAGGGAGATTTGTGTCTTCCTTGACAATCTAGATGTATTTTATTTCTTTCCTTTTCCCTTATTTTACAGCTAGAACCTCCAGTATAATGAGGAATAGTAGTGTTTCAAGTAGACATTCTTGCTTTATTTCTGATGTTAGGTGAAATGTGTTCAGTCTGTCACCACTATGTATATGTTTGGCCTATTTCTAAAATCTACATCTGGGCACATTCATCTATTTGTCTATGTTTAGGCCAATAGCACACTCTGTTACTTATCATAGTATATAAATTGATATAAACCGATAGTGACTGGTTTTTGACTGAAGATCATGGTTTAATTGCACATGTTTTGGAAAATTATGTATCTTTTTATCATTTTCATCATGTCCAGAATAGTTTCTAAATTTGGCATGATGTTTTCCTCTTGCCTTAACAGTTTAGCCACGTGTTGTTGTTCTTGTTGTTGTTCATTTCTAGTGCTTTTTCATTTGAGATTATTATTTGTATAACTTGTAGATTTATTTGCATTGTTTGCAATTTATTGGGGTTTCCCTTGGTGGCCTGAGATATATTCAATCATTGACTGTTAACTATGCACGTGTCAAAAATATGCATTTTCTATAATTGGGGTTCAGAACTCAATATAAGACTATATGATTTGCTTTATCTATTATTTTGGTTTCATCTTTCATCGTTTTATTAATTGAATGAGATTGGGAGGATCTTTACAAGTACCACAAGCTAACTGTTTGTGCCACTGGAGCTCTGATTGCATGAATCTTAAGTTGTTATACTATTAGGTGCATAATCTTAATAACTGTAGCAGAATCATTGTGCATTGTTGCATTTGGCATTATTGAATGTCCTTCTTCAGTTCTGTCAATGCTTTATGATCAGAAATCTACCATGTTAGAAATGGAATAATGACCTCTACATTATTTTATTCCAGTATATCTTGGCTTAATTCTTTCCTATTTACTCTTTTAATCTCTCTTTTGGGTATGCCATTTTAAAAGACATGTTAGAATTTGCTCTTTAACCCATCTGAAATTCTTTCATTTTATTTTTACTCTCCCTTTTGAATGTGTATAGCTTTGATGTTTAGAATATGTTGCTTTTTTGGGGGGGAGTACATCATCCAGGAATCGAACCCAGGTCTCCCACATGCAAGGTGAACATTCTACCACTGAACCACCCATGCACCCAAAAAATGTTGCTTTTTTGTTTTATTTTGCTTAAGAGTTTCCTTCATACTAATACTTTTATATAGTACAATCAGTAACTTATTTTGTTTTGAACTGTCTATTGTTTTACTGCCATCAGCAATTTTGAAATTGGTTAATGTGGTAGGCTGACTTACATATTTCAGAAGGAAACATAATCTTAATTCATTCCTCAGTGGTATGAACTCACTGTAAGTAGAACCTTTAGAAGATGTTAATTCTAGTTAAGTTGCAGCCCAATTGAATGATGTTGGGGCTTAATCCTTTGTCATGGAGTCTCCTTAAGAGAAAGCCACATGGCGTAGCAAAAGGTGGCAGTCAATGGAACATGAAATAGAAAGAAGACATCACCACATGCACTCACATGTGACAGAAAAACCAAGAAATATAAGGATCGCTGGTAGCCAGCCCCAGAACACCACCTTCTCCAGGAAGAAAACATTAGGGAGAATGCATCACCTTGTTGACACCTCAAAAATGAAAGGCAATAAATCCTGTTGTCCAGTCAACTTATGGTATAGCATTTGTTTAAGCAGCTGGGAAAATAAGGCAGCAATTAACCAATTCTTATCTCTTCCAACGTCCTCTCTCTTACCTCCTTTATTGTAGCAGCTAAATTGAAGCAGTACCTTTTTTTTCTAAATTAATACCTAAATGGTAATAAATACAGTATATATATATATATATTTAATTATACAAATACATGCTCAATTCTTCTCACATTCTTCTATGAGTATACTACACTTATAGGTTTAGTCTACATTTTCTTACCATATGATCATCTTTTAATATCCTCCCCCTCTTATTGTCATCTTTTCTTAGTTTTACAGTTTGTCTATAAAATTGGTTATTGAAGGTCAGTTTGGCTGTCATATAATTCTTTCTTATTTTTTCCCTGATTACATTAAATATAATATTCCTATGTTTTTCTTTCCATAGTACTGTAAAAAAAATCTGATAGCAATCATATTGCTATCTTATAACTAACTTATAAGTGACACGGTACTTTTGCCTAAGATTTCATTTATTTACACTTAAAATTAAGACAAATTTGGTGTGTGTGTGTATATATAAATTCTAATGATACAATAAATTATAGATAGGTTGCTTTTCCCAGATATGCTGTGTGTACGTTCATCTTGTAGGTTCAAGTTTTCCATTTCAGCAGAGTTTTCTTGGATTATTCTTGAATTATTGCTCTAATATTCTTCTTTTGGGACTCATTTATATAGTTGTTAAATCTCTCTTAATCACTTTTTTGCATCTCTTTCTCTCAACTGCATTTTTTTTTTTTTTTGATGCATGGGCAGGCACCAGGAACCAAACCCATCTCTCAACTGCTTTTTAAAGAAGTCTTCCTTGATTTTTAAAAAGAAATATTTTATTTTATGTCTTCTAATTTTGGTAGGGCATAATCTATGTTGTTAACTTATTGCTGCCTTTCTCCTAGTTTAATATTTATTTCTGAAATCATTTTTCTATTTATAATTCTTCTCTAGCTTCTATCAGCTGGAATATCCAATCATCTCCAGCCATCTAAATGTTTCAAATTCTAAATATTGTATTTTCATAGCATTTACAGTTTTCTTAAGTTCTCTTAGCTGGTTTTGAAATATTAGGTCACAAGTTTCATTTGCTTGGTTGACATGTATTCCTAACATGCCTTTGGTTTCTCTAAAGACAATTTTCTTTTAATTATTTTTCTCCTTGATTATGTATTCTCTATGGGATTTTCCACAATTCTTTTTGCTCTCCAGTTCAATTGTGATTTGTTTACATTTTCTCTTGAATGGTAGAGGTAGATAAGACAGCTGTTTTAGCTCCATACTCTAATACCCCCTCCCCTTTGGTATTATTGTCATGAACTATTCAAAATTATTTCTCTCCCCTTTCAAGTTGAACTGACTTTGTTCCTTTCCCCTGACCAGATCCTTCCTTTCCTTGGTATCTCTTGACTCTGGAAGCTCAATTAATATTCTTCTCCTAGCAGTTTCTCATCAAGGCTGCCTTTTCCCTGGAAGGAAGTTTCAATTAGTTTTGAGAGTTCATGGATCCCAGAAGGTTCCAACAGTCTCTAGTCTTCCTAAGCACTCACTCTAGAAATGAGGCTGATAGCTCAATAGATAGAAAAAAAATACTTTATGTAATCCTTTAGCTAAAATGCTTAGAATTGTCTTTAGTAGGTAGAAAAATTATTTTCATGGTCACTTTACTCAATCAAGTAGACTTGAAGACATTTTAAGCATTGTTTTAGTCTTCTAGTGTTGCAGGATGGCAATACACCAGAATGGACTGTCTTTTATAATGAGGATTTTTAGTTACAAATTTATAGTTCTTCAGTGGAAAGGCAGCTAACTTACTTCGGGCTTTCTCTGTCACATGGGAAGACACACAGCCATGTCTGCTGGACTTCCCTCCCTGCTTCTGGGTTTAAACAGTTTTCCCTGTATATCCAAGCATCTGGATCTGGGTTAGCTCTGAGCTGAGTTGTGCCAGGCTGTGCCAAGTTCCTTCTCACTCTCTTCTTACTCTTCCTTTTAAGCCTCACTCATTGTGGAAGGTACTCCTCTTAGCTGACTGCAGATGTAATTAGCCATAGATGAAATTCATATGCTGATGATTTAAGTCCATGGAAACAGAACTGGGCACCATCATCTGGCCAAGTTGACACCTGAACCTAACTAGTACAAGCATAAAAAAGCCCTTGTTGAAATAGTTTGCTAGTGTTCTTATCTCAAAAATGTACTCTCATTCCCAATAATACGCTCTTGTTCTTCTTGCAGGATTAAAACATTATATGAACTAAAATCAGCACCTACCCCTCTTTTGAAGGACAAGATCAAAAGCCCAAATAGTCAACATCAAGAGGGGCCTGCTAGGTAACTGGTGATGCTGACCAAACAGTTTTTCCTCTTCTCTTTTTTTCCCTCTTTTGATTTCTTCTGGATAGTGGCCATTTCTTTGTCTGATCAGGATTATGAAAACCTGACCACCCTTCCACTCCTAACTGGTCTTGGAAAGTATTTCCTCCAGTTCCTTGATGATGCATCTTCAATAAACTGGCCTTCTCACCAAAATAAAGAGACTCTCTGTTTGATATGTGTGCTGGTTTGAAAGGATGTATGTCCCCTAGAAAAGCCATGTTTTAATCGAAATCACATTCCCTATTCAATACTGTATGTTTGAAACTGTAATCAGATCATCTCCCTGGATGATGTGATTTAGTCCATAGTGGTTAGTAAGCTGGATTAAGTGACGACATGTTTACAATCATTTGGGTGGGTTTTGGTAAGTTTCTGGAGGAAACATTTTGGAGAATGAAGGAGATTCGGAGAGAGCAGAAAATGCTGTAGCACCATGAAGCAGAGTCCACAAGCCAGTGACCTTTGGTGATGACGAAGGAAAACGCCTTCCGGGGAGAGAGCTAGCAGATGACGCTGTGTTCGCCCTGACTGTGTTCACCATGTACCTTCTCACTTGAGAGAGAAACCCTGAACTTCATCGCCCTTCTTGAACCAAGGTATCTTTCCCTGGATGGATGCCTTTGATTGGGCATTTCTGTAGACTTGTTTTAACTGGGACATTTTCTCAGCCTTAGAACTGTAAACTAGTAACTTATTAAATTCCCCTTTTTAAAAGCCATTCTGTTTCTGGTATATTGCATTCCAACAGCTAGAAAACTAGAACAATATGGGATCAGTTGGGTCCGACATTTAGGACCATTTTCTGATGGGAACAAAGCCTAAAAAATACCCTCCCAATTTCAGCCTCTGGGCTCAGGTTAGACCCCTTAAATTTCCATTGAGTACCAATGGTGAATTTCGATTGTTCAACTTCTTATGGATTTCAAAATTCCCTCTCCTTCTGCCTGCCATTGAAACCGCTCAAGTGCCATCAAATAGTTGAGTGATTTATTAGTATTACCATGATTAATAGTAGTATCTTTTCTGAAATTTAACATTCTTTCTACTTCAGGCTTTGTCTAATAGAAATGTCACCATTATCAGAATTACAACCATTTCAGGATATATTTTTTGCTTTGTTTTTGTTATTGTTTTTACAAAGTGCTGCTTTTTTTTAATTATAGGAAGTTATTAGATCAATATTTTCTTTAGATTAGTTTGTCTTCATGAAAAAGACATTTCCTGAAAACAAGACTTAAGTAGACAAACTGAAGAAATTTTAGAAGAACCACTGGCCATGTAGCTCAGGTAATATAATATATAGTCCTGTGGTAATTGGATTCAATTCAATTTAAATATTAATTGAATATTTTGTCTGTTCTTTTTGTCAGCCACTATGGTGGAGATACAGAAATGAGTCATGTTTGATCATGTCATCAAGGAGCTCAGATTTTCATGAATGTATCAAACATATACAGAACCAAGTCTAATGTATATCACAATGTGAGTTGCCATGGATATGTAGAAGGTGGCAGAAGCATTTTTCACCAGAATAATAAAGTCAATTTTCACAAGGTGGGTGACAAATGATCTCGGCCTTACCAAGACAGCAGGCTCAAGATTGACAAGTATTTTGGGGTTGAGGATAGGTCACAAACTGGTATTAATATCTAAATGATGCATGCTAACATAAGGATAGTCGAGCACACTGAAATAATAGATTATTTATTCACATAGTTTATTTTTATTTACTTATTATTTACAGAAGTTAAGCCTGAAGTCAAAAGTCACAAAAGTTTTCCAGATTTTAAATAATTATTCAAATCTATGAATTGCTTCCTATCCCCCTTTCAAAACTTAATAATTTCACTTTTTAACTTGTTTTAAGCTTTCTTTTTTTTTACCTGTCTGTTTTCAACTACCCTTCAGTGGACAACTTGGCAAAGATGCACTCAGGCTTTAGGGTCAGACATACCTCGGCTGAATCCAGAATTCTACTGACCACTTTGATCATGAACAATTTACATTAACTTCCTGAAGCACAGTCTTTCTCATTTTAAAGGTTTTTATAATAATACTTATATCTCAGCATTTTTGGGAAAATTTAACAAAAGAATATATATGTTAAATATTCCATAAACCTCTGACCCTGATATAAATCCATACTTCATACCGTGCATATATATAAATATACTTGAATGTGTATTCATGCTTACACACACTATTATTTGAAAAAGTAGATGCAAACATTAATATTTTATGGTTATTTCAGGCATTATATAAATCATTTATTTTTTATTTAATCATTTTAAACTACCCATGCCTTTGGATCAGCACCTCTGGAAACAGAATGGATGTCTGGAGATGCATAGTTTTCAAAGACACACCTGAAAATGAGTTTATTAAATGGATGCATTAGTCACATGTTGATTCATCCACTGATGCCCAAAAGCAATAATGTACATAGCTCTTGAGAAAATACCTGGGGAACCTGTGAGGCCTAATCTTAGATACAGCCTCCTAAAGCACCAAGTTCCGTCATTTTATAGCTTCACACACATGTGCAGAATTCTCCGCTGGATACTATCATGGAAGACTAATGCCACTGAGACCTGGGAATCTTCATTTGATTTCAGCTTCTTGGCGAAACTGTGTTGAAAACACTTTGACAGAGGGTTCTTTTCCTGGGGCTCATCAAATATTGCTGGTAGAGAGTTTACTTGCTTTAAATATTTCCTTTCCTCGGGTAACTGAGAATACCGTGTAATTTGTAATGATAACTAGGATAATGAATGCATACTGTAGTCAGCTATTACCAGTAGTAATTGGTGTATCTTTCATCTTCTGTCAAGCAGAGCGGTTAGGGTTAGGACCAAAAGGCAGCTATCATCTCTCTCATTTTCTGACTCAGACAAAAGGCCAAAAATGGTGCCTGTCTGTGCTGATAGGTGTCTGATCAAAGCAGCCGAAAGCTGTCAGAAGCCAGCCAGCCTCAGGAACCTGAATACTTCTCAATGCAGCTCTGTCTTTGATCTGCAGTCTAACTGGGGTTCTATTTATGAAAAAAAAATCAGGATTGTAATAGAACAGAAGAAAGTGCCAATTTCTATTTTGTTACTGGTTTTGCAGACAGACAAGGCAAGGTGATATGAACTGATTCTGTCCAGAGTGGTGTGTGTGTGTGTGTGTGTAATTCAATAAATAAAACTCTACATTAAAATATCTTGACCTATATTAAATGAATGTGGCAATAGACAGAAGTCTTGTAAAAAGAAATTATTCCCCTTGGAAGACAAAAGCAAAAACAAAACTTAAGTAATGTTTCTACAATGTTGGCATGTATATTTTGTCTTTTAACAAAATCTCCAAGTTATAGGTTTATGAAAGAAATAGTGTTCTTGGGTTTAAAAGATTTGGGGTCAAATTTCAGGTCTGTCACTTCATAGCCATGTGAATTTTGACATATTACTAACCATATATGTGCTTTAGGTTAATTATCTGCTATCTAATATATTGATACATTTATATTTTCCTGGGTTACTGCAAGAATTGGATGAAAATCCTTTACACATTATTATAATCAATAGAGGGAGTTTTGGGTCAGAGGGCCAGGAAGACAAGCATTAATACCACTTAAGCCCTTTCTGTCTCAGGTTCCCAATTTCCAAAATGAGTATGATAAAAGTGGCCATATTATATGATTGAATTAAAGTATGAGAAGGATTTATCTCAATGTCTAACACATGATAAGAGACCAATAAATATTTAATATTTTGTTGTTTATAGTAATTACCCATTGAGGACTTTTTAAAATTTATACACTGTCCCTTGGAGAATTGCAGCCTTACATTCTACAGCACTGGGAACCTCTCCATGAATGGAATTATGTATCTTTCATCTCTGTAGTACATTTTTTGAATGACTACATGGATGAAAGAATGTAAGTAGGAACAAATATAATATTACTTGGGGAATAAGAAGAGCAGGGGTAAGTCCCAGTAAAGCTATGTTGGGTCTTGGCCACCATAATTACCAGTGATTATCTTCTCTTAGCCTTAATATTCAGACACACAAATATGCATGCACACACAGACACACACACACACTTAAAGAATATACATTCCTTACCAATATGAAAGACTCTAACAATTTTGTCTCTAACAAAAATCCTGTTCTTCATGTTAACAGTTGGGAGCCCTAATCAGTTTCAGTAGGCAACTTTCAGTTTGATTTTCTATTTGGAGCATTGGAAATTGCTGTATAATTAATTATCCTCTTTCCTTCCCTCCTAAGTCACAGCATCCAACTGTAAGAAGGTGAACCAGAATTGTAGACCCAGCTCAATTTATTTCTCTTCAAGACAATGAGCCCATGACCAGGGCCATTTTGCACTCTGTAATCATTTCCTCAGGGAACACTTATCCATTTGCCAGGCTACCATCTTCCACTGGGTTGCCCCAGGAGGATAAAGAAAAGGTAAATCAGCTCTTCTTAAAACATCTTACTACACCTATTTGACAAGTTATCTGTCTCCTTCAATTCTTGAGACCAAAATCTGCCTTTTGCTTTATGTCCCAGTTTCGAGTACAGTGCCTGGAACTGACAAATATTATTCAATGTTTATCTTATGATTAATAACATAAATGAAATTTCACAATGAATAATTTTTAAAAATCTAAAGTGCGATCTTAAAGCACAATAACTAAAGCACATTGACGACATGATCTTTTTCTTGAACGTTATCTGTCATTCTTCCCTAATATTCTGAGAGAAAAATCCATGTGCTAAGTAAATATATTTTAATGTAATTATTTTGGTTTACTGTTATCTGTCCCATGAACTACTTTGTTCTTTAATAACAGGAAGTCTGAGATATAATATCTAGTACTTACAATGCATTGAGTCAATGTCTGCAGAAGGAATCCATATTCCTTCTATGAAAAGTTACAAATCATTAGGGGCTAAAATTTGTTGTACTGAAAGACCCTGGTCAAATCTGCTTCCTTAAGGACACCAGGACAAGTGTTCATTCATCGAGCTGCTCTGGAAAAGAAATATTATCAGGTAAATTGTGCATTTTCCTTGGGCCCATTTTCTGATGAGTCCACTGCGGAATGTACTCAGCAGGTATATTCTGCAGATTTTTGAATTTCTGAACTTGAGAGGAAGTTTTGGGTCATTTCAACACTTTATGAACTTACTCTGTTCCCATTCAACCCAACTACACAGAACCCTTGAGATGAAATATAGGCCGATGAAGACAATGTCATGCCTGAAGATGCTCAGTCTCCGCTCAAAGCTTCTCCTCTGCCATCATCTCTAATCCCACCTTCTTCTTTGTCCACAGTGGCAAGTCAGAGAAGACTCAACAATATTTATTTTTTAATTTATTTTTGATATAACGGAGAGGGTAAAAATGAACCTTCTTGGAATGAACAATGCATTTCACATGACCTGAATTTCTACAGAGAACACTGATTTATTGGATGTGTATGTGTGCGTGTGTGTTTGTGTGTGTGTTTATTTTTCAACCACACTATACAATGATGATACAAGGTAACTAAGAACAATTTAATTACATGGAAACTCTTTCCTTATTGCCGCTAAAGTACATTCTACCATGTTCAAGACCTTTCCAACACTCTGTGAACACACTATAAATAAATGTCCTCCAAATAAGACCAAATCCTAAACCCCACTCAACTGAAAATCATTGCTAATTCACAATCAGCTGAAGATGGTAGTGCAGTGTATTCCTTTCTCTGGGTCATGCAGAACATGCATGTACAGCTACCACAAACCTTACGAGTAGCCTAGAAGGGGCAGGGGATATTACCACTTGACAGAGTTTACCATACATTATAGAAGAGGAGTTTCCAAGCAACCATATACCTTCCTACTTATTGCTAGAAAAAAATAAGAGCTGGGATAGTATAAAGGACCTGAATAAAGTAAAGGCATTTAGTCTTTGGCAGTGCAAGGGTAGGTAGCTCAGTGCTTGAATTTTCACCTGTCATGCCGGAGACCTGGATTTGACTCCCACTGCCTGCACATACCAAAAAATAAATAAACGAATGAATAAAAATAAAAGAATAAAGGCATTTAGTCTTCACACTTCTGATATTAAGCAGAAGTGAGTGCTCATTCAGTTTTCCAGACAGTGACAACTTGAATGTGGGATTACATTAATACTTTGGGGAAGAAAAAAACAACAGAAAGGCCCAATAAAGTTCCAATCAAATATGATTATTAAAAATCAAACATATAAATAGTGTCCCAAACCAATATAAATAGGTGAATTGGTAAACTGAGATAAAAATCTAATAAGACACAGATATAGTATATGGATCCTGAGCAAAGAACTCAAGTCTGTGTCCAGATGGTATAATACTAAAGAACATTTCTGAAAAATAAATCCTGAAGAATAAAACTAAATAAACAAATAAATGGAACATGGGTTCTTGGTATCACTAACTTGAGGAAGGTACAGAATGTGGCAACAAAAGAATTTAAGGGTTGCCCTGCCAAGCCCAATGAAAAGACTAATGATGGGGCCACATGTTCCTTGGAGTAAGAATTCTACCCTAAAACCATGAAGGCAGGATCAGAAGCAGCAGGATTTGCTCAAACCAGTGGGTCATTTGCTTCTCATGAAAAAGATGTCCACAATTCCTTTTTACCAGAGAACAGATAGGAATTTACACTGCCCCCTGAAACAGAAGTTTTTCTAAGTTATGTCAAAGAAAATGGTTAGTATATTAGTACTAATACACTAATTATACTAGTAAATCCTGCAATTGTTGGGTAATTAGGAAATTAGCTATTCTGGAAAGTTCTACCAAGTGAATAAGGAATGACTTTAGGACTACCATAAACTTAGAACAACATTTATTTCATATTTGTAAGAAAGTTAACTAAATGATCCTTAGCTTTTCTGTTGACACTAGAAAACTTATATATATTTTTCCTTTCTTTTATAAGAGGAGTTAATGTTTGATTTAACGGTTTCAGGTACCTATTATCCATAAGGATATAGATGCTTTGCAATGTATTTTCAATTTCTTTTCTCACAATTTTTTAAAAACATAGTTAAACTTAGTATAAAGAAGATAGCCCACTTTTAGCTTTTTTGTTGGAAAACAAAGATAAGGCTAGGGAGACAGTCATAGTTTTCAAGGCAGTATGGATTACCTTCACCTGCATGTATAAAAATGTCTCCTGGACTAAATGATAATGATTCCACCCCAAGTCTCATTCAACTTCCTAATTTCACTTGAACCTAATATCCTTGCCTATACCACCTCTTTCAATGCCACAATTTGTACATCTAGAAGAAGGAAGGCACAGGCATATCTTTTTCATTAATGCAGCTAAAACCACTGATATAAAATACATGCCTTTCAAACAGTAGAGAAAATTGACAAGTGGTTTCAGCAGTTCCAGAACATAAATTTGTACATCAGGATGAAAACCTAGAGTGCGAAAAATATCTTATTCAAAAAAGTCACTGTAGTTCACCAATATGGTGACAGAAGAAAGAGTGGTACAGTGAAAAATGCGCAAAGCTTAGAGGCAGACAACCTGAGATTCAAATCCAAGATATGCCTCCTGTTATTCTTTGTGTTGACTGTGACCTAGTTACTTGAATATGCTGAGCCACCGGTTTCTCATCTATTCAGTAGAGTTAATGACATTTTTAATTTGGACTAAATATATTACCTTATACTTAGTAGATAGTCCATGGAAGGTTACTATCATACAGAGAAAATGAAAATTAATGTTCTTAAGTTAGTTACAAAATTATTGTTATTCCAGCTCTGTGGAGCAAGTTGTTACACATTGCACCATGGGAGCACAGGCTCAGGCACAACAAAAATTTTATACAAATGTCCTCTGCATTACTTATACAACACAAAAGGTCCAAAAGAGCAGGGGAAGAGATCCCATCATGGCCTGTCTCCCAGGGAAGCCAGAGTGCTCATGTTGGAGATGGCAGCTCTATACACTCCACTTCACATCAGAGGGGAGAGTCCATTCTCTGCTGTTTGAGTGTCGTATTTATATGATCCAGGGGCAAGGGGCCTCGCCATTGGGAGTTCCTGCCCTGATAAGCAACTGGAGCTGCTTTTTCCCAGTTTCTGGGTTTAAGTTCCAGTCAGGCCTTTTCATGAGTTCTAACACATCCCCTGGCTTGTGGAATAGAAACAGGCTGAGGCATTGATGCACAATGGAAAAGGCAGGGACGGGGAGGCAAGGGCTGGGAGATGGTCACTGAGCATATGTGGTAATTTCCACAACATTCTCCACTGTGCTCAAGATGGCTGGGGTGAAAAGCTTTGAACAGTCAGTGAGAACTAGCAGAAATGTCTCTCTCTAAGTTCCAGAAAACAGTTAAAAGACTGCAGGAGCAGGGTGACACTGAATTCAAGAAAATGACTATTTAAAATCTGTCTACTTCCCCAACCCTCATCTGATTGGCACTGAACCAACCTAAGCTCCCTGTGAAAATCCATGTTCCAGATTCCAGAGGGAGCAAAGGAACCCTTGTGCACATACTTAGAATGTGTACGTCTGGCATAATCTGTCTGATGCTGGCCTGAGAGACTCACTGTCTGAGAACTTGCCCTGGATATAGAAGGCAGCGGCCCGAGCTCTCCTACAGAATGCTGTGGGGGGAATCAGTCAAGTGGAATTCTTGCTGTAGGACAAAAATTCCTGTGCTCAGGAAACACGTTTCCTAGGAAAGAGGGGGACTTTTAACCATGTAAGCATGGGAATTCCTAGGGCCAAACACGCAAGCCCAAGACATGTGCAGAAAGGACCAGGGAGGCCCCTAACATTTGACCTGGAGCTTTTCTCTAAACTTTTCATATAGATGAGCTCTGAAGGCAAACACTCACACAGATCAATCTACAGAGGAGAACCTGTGGGCACCATTAAGAACACTAATATGTGTTTTGTGAGAGTCCAAGAAAGGAAGGAAGAGAGTAAGGAACGCAGAGAACATTCAAAGTAATTATAGTTAAAACTTCCCAAATTTAATGAAAAACATGAATATATGCATCCAAAGTGTTCAATGAACTTCAAAAGGCTAAAGCCAAATCACCCCACATCATGCTATGTTATAAACAAATTGTCAAATGGCAAGATAAAGAGAGAATTTGAAAGCCACAAGAGCGAAGAACATGTCATATACTAGAGACGCTCAGTAAGATTAAGTTCTAATTTCTCATAGAAAACCATGGAGGCATGAAGACAGTGAGAAGACATATTTAAAATGCTGAAAGCAAAAATTATCAACCAAGAATTCTGTATCTGTCAAAACTGTCTTTTAAACATGAGGGAGGGATTAAGAGATTCCTAGATAAACAAAAACAGAGACTTCATCACCACTAGACCAGCCTGACAAGAAATGCTAAAGGGAGTTCTGCAGGCTGAAAGGAAAGACACTAGCAATTAACTGACATGACACCTATAAATAAAGATCTTCGGTAATGATAATGACAAGAGTAAATATAATTAACAATACTATCGCATTGTTGATTTGCAATTCCACTTTTTACTTCTTATAGTATCTAAAAGGCAAACACGTAAAATATGATGATAAGTCAGTGCTTTGGGACTCGTAATTTATAAACGAGTAATTTATGAGAAGATCTAGATAAAGGTGGAGGAAAGGAGTGGTTTGAGAACATAATGCCTGGATACTATTTAAGTTAAGTTGGTATCAAAACAAATGCGATTTTTATAAATTTAGGATCCTAAATTTAAGTCCATGCTAGCAGCAGATAAAATATCAGAGAATATGAAAACTCATAGAGACAGAAAGTAGACTAAAAGATACCAGGTGTGGGGGGCACAGACAGCATGAAATTAAGGCAGAATGAGTGTATAGTTTCAGTTGGTGATCAAGGGAAAATTCTGGTAATAAATGGTGGTGAAGGTACTGCAACATTACAATGTGATTAATCCCACTGAATGGTATGTTTGGGAAGAATTAGAATGAGGAAACTTATATTGTACATATGTTTCTACAATTAAAAATTGGAAAGAAAGATAAAGAGATAATGACAACAAAATACAATGTGTGATATTGGATTATATCAAAGAATGGAGAAGAAAAGGTTCAAAAGGATATTAGTGAGACATAAGAAAACTTAGAACACAGAGTGTAATCTTTATATGAACATTAAATTTCTTGACCTTGATGATTGCACTTAAGGTGATTACATAAGTGAATTTCCTTCATAACTGAATTTCCTTGTTTGTAAGAAATGTACATGGAAATATCAAGTGTTCAAAGAGTATGATGTGTTGCAACCTGCTCTCAAATGCTCAAAAGATAGATAAATGATAGGTAGGTAGGTAGGTAGATAGACAGATAGATAGATAGATAGCTAGATAGATAGATAGATAGATAGATAGATAGATAGATAGATAGATAGATAGATAGATAGATAGCTGATAGATAGAAAGAATGATATGGCAAAGGTAGCAAAAGTTAAAGTTGGTAGATCCGGGTATCTGCTGGGCTGGGGGTATGTTGGAGTTCTCCACGTGAGGCTGATATTATTTTTGTAAAATTTCTGTAAGTTTAAAATTGTTTCAAAATAAAAAGTTAAAAAAATGTGCTTAAATATTGTGAGTCCAAAATGAGAGATATTTATAATAGATACAG
The DNA here is from genome assembly GCA_004026745.1 of Myrmecophaga tridactyla. Taxonomy (NCBI): domain Eukaryota; kingdom Metazoa; phylum Chordata; class Mammalia; order Pilosa; family Myrmecophagidae; genus Myrmecophaga; species Myrmecophaga tridactyla. Next base: position 27,890 of record PVIY010002477.1, read on the forward strand.
TAATCTCTTTGAACACATTTGATAGTGAATATTTATATATTCAGTAGAGATAAATTGTTATGGAAACATAGTGAGTATAGCACGTGTAATAAGAAAAGAAAAAGAGTCCATACTTAGTCAGTGATTCCTCACCCATCCTGGATCTCATTCCTGCTAGTGTCTTTCCCAACAGTCAAACGATAAAGCTGTCCCTGTTAGATGACCTAACCCAAAATTCACCACCTCATTAGCTCTGAGCCCTGTCTGGTTTACATGTAGGGCAAAAAATTCAAATAAACACTGTTCCATTGTATATCCAAGTGTCTGATGATTAAAAGCCAACCCCATAATGTTAATAAAATCATAGTGCCCAGGTTTATATGCTTTCCTTTGGCTCCCCAGGATAGGAGACTCAAGGCGAAGAAGGCTGAGTTGAATAGGTATGCTGGGGTAACTACATTTCGTACCTCTATCGAAGCAGTCAGGTGTAGTGGAAAAAGAATTGATATTGGAAATGGGAATTTTTCCCTCTAATCAGGTTTTGATGTGAAGTTTTAAACGACTATAAACTTGTCACTTACTTTTTCTGAGTTAGTGATCTGTAGAACTGAAGATTAGAATTTGGGAATAAATGGTGGTCAAGATTGCTTCCCTAGAGAATACCTCAGATGATGGTTGACAAATTACCTATCCTTGAGGCAAGTTCCACCAAGTGGCAAAGAAGTGGCTACCTGGCTGCCATCAACTCAGAACATCCCATTACTTTTTTCTAGATTACTGTTTCTATAATACACATTGTTATGGGACTTCATCTTAGCCAATGTTTTTTTAGTGAAGATGTCAGTGATGGAAGTGGATAAAGATGACACTGAGGTCCCCTGTGGTCATGGAGACTCTGTGAGCATCTGCTGCTGTCATGCCCTGTGAACCTTCCTTGCTGTAACTAGCACAAGCTCCCTCTTATTTTCCCAATTTAACTATGCCTTTCTTTTTTGTCAATATATTTCTCTAGCTGGTAGAGGTCATGAAGAATTGATGTCAGCTTCTTCTTGTCCTCTACCAACTATAAAAATACAAATATTTAAGTTTATTTATTTAATTTATAATAAAATCAAATATTTTATTTAAATAGGTCAGATTTAAATAAATCTGAATTTATTTAAATCTGAAAATAAAAATGTCAGATTTTATTTTCAGATAAAATCTTACTAAAACTCATATACCCCAAATGTCAGGACCAAAGTGTTCTGCCTTGAACCCAATATTTCTCTATACAACCTATTCTTTTCTATAACATATGTCCTTATGATCTTTTACCATAATGTTAAATTACACACACACACGCATGCACACTCACATATATGGAACTGTTTTGTTTACAAATGGCCATTAGCATTTAGTTCATTTTCTCTCAAGGCAAATGTGGTCAATTCAATTGTTTGGTAATTATTTTGGAATGAAGTATTTGGTCTGATAGAATATTGATATCATTTTGAGAAGATTTTTTTTTAGAATACCTCATATTCATAAAAAGCAACAGAAATTACACTAAAAAAGAAAACACCAAGCTATTATCCTAGATGCTAAATTTGTATTGGTGTTTCCACAGTCAGTAAAGTCAGATCCATAGTATCAAAGAAAATAAAATACCTAAGTTCCTTAGCTGTTTATCATGATAACTTCTTTGTTAGTATGACAACTAGGTTAAAAAAGTCTTTCGTGTATTTTATATTGACAACAATCATTTGAGGATGATATAATCATAATTCCTATTTGTAGATAAAGCTACTAAAACTCAGAGAGCTTCTGTAAGTTGCTTAAGAATACATAGTCAAGGAATTCTAGAGCCAACCCTTGAACCCACATCTGATTCCCCATTCTACTCTCTTTCTACTGCACAATGCTCAGAGATATCAGGTAGGAATGATTGATTTTCGGGAAGAGAATTTCATTCATTTTCTCCAAAATGCCGTCATAATATCAAAGTGATGGCTATTAATTTGTCAGGTGGAAAACCAGAGGAGATGCATTAGTAAACAAGGCTGAAATGAACTGACAATATAGCCAATGATGGCGTTTGGAAGGAAGGGAACATTCTAAATCTTTGTTGGTTCATTTAAAATGAGGCAGTCCAAGACATGCAGAAAGATTCCACTTTCAGCAAGAACTCCTATAATAAACAGAGCTGGATAAAGTGGGATAAAGGCAATATGCACATTCATTTTCCAGTTTTGATTTTGGCATGGACAAGGAAAAGCAGTTAAAGTCTGCTGGGCTAATTACAGGTTCTCAACTCAGCTAGGATTCCATTCTTAAAACACCAATCTCTTTAAAGTATTCTTCCGGTCTTACCTGTGATGAAATGGATAAATAACATTCATCACTGAGGATAATTTTGAAATTTATTTAATTAACATTTGTAAAGATTGTTATGATCCTCAAAGGAAATACACTTCAGAGCTGGAAGAAATTCATCAAGATTAATAAGTAAATAAATATTCAAGCTTGAAATCGAGACTTCAGAATTTGCTACCTTACCTAATTAAATTGGTTTTGATTATGCTTGTGCTTATAAATTTATATATGTATATGCAAATAAAGTCCATTATGGGAAAATTGTTCTGATTCTCTTCATTCTTCCTGTCACAGCTTGTGCAAAACATACTCACATCCTCACTAAAACCAGAAGGCTGTGGTTTCCAGTCAACTAAAGTCTTTGAGTTGTTACCCAAAACAACAGCAAGTCACAATGGCAGAATTAATGAAACTGGAATTTTGCAACCAAATAAGAACAATGTTTTGCAGAATTTCTTTAAGGGTACATTTTTTCCAAAATTTCCTCTCCCTCAGCATGTGTTTTCCCTCTGTGCATTAAGTTCATCTCTTGGAAATTCAAGTAGTCTGCCCTACCCTATAGGACTTTTAGTAGAAAAGCACCCTAAACATTTTTTTATGGTATTGAAGACCTTCCTTCTCTGATTCTCAGTTTTCTTATCTATAAAATAAGGGTCTTATGATAAATTGTCTCCTGTGTACCTTCCAGCTTGAATATTCTTCACTTGTCTTCTCCTTACCTTCTCTTGACCTCCTAGTCTCCCAAACTCTCTAAACTTTTTCCTATGTCAAGCTCAGACCAGTTAAATTGTTTGTCCAAGTTCACACAGATGGATAACAGCTGAGCAAGTATGTATTCAGGTTTTCATAACCCCTTAAAGATGATTGTTTCAGAAGTAACATGCCACTGCATCAACCAAGAGGGGCATTCAAACAACTCATCTGCCTACATGCTTTTATTTAAAAGATATATCTTTATAGACAACATCTAAGTTACAGATACAATCCTGGGTCTATAGTACTTTTCAATAATTGGAATTAATAGGTTGACCTTATGATACCAAACATTCCTATACTCTGTCTTCATCAAAAATGCATTTAGCTTAGCAATGATTTGAAATTAGTTCATATGCTTCATTTTTCATTCATTGCATATACTCTAGATATGGTTTACCTTATATTATATATTCAACCTAACCACCACCTACTTTCCAAGCCCCCAAATAATAATATGCTATATTTGTTTTTGTCAAAAAGCACATTTAAGTGGAAAACAAATGCAATTCAGTAGTACAAAGAGCTATATAAATTCTGATAGGTACTAACACCAAGGAAATTGAAATTGCTTACTTAAATAGCAAAAAAGATTTGGTCTCCTTTCAAAATTTCTCAGCAGAAAATTACTGGTTGTTTTAGTCTTCTCATGATCTCTTCTCCCTTCTTTAGGTAAATGAAACCTATATTACTCTATAGGAATCTACTTCTTCCCCTTTGCAAGCATTTTGGTGGCCCTGTAAGTCAAGTTTCATAGCATTACCCCTCATTACAGAGTTGATATACAATTCAAATGACCTAATCACATACCATTTTCAAGGAGTTTTGGAACATTATTAGAATATGAAAGACACACACTTAGAATTCATCAATTGTGGAGAAGACCTTCTATGAGTATGTCTTTTATTTTCTGCCAACCAGAGAGCTGAGCCAGCCTAGTTTCTATCATTCCCACGGTCTAGTTTTTCAGCAGTTCCTTCACTTCTGTGACCTCTTCCATAATCTTCTAATAATAATTTCCATATTTATCATTATTACTTAAAGAAGAATTGATTTCTGTTGGTTAGAAGCTAAAAAATTACATGTTTATTTAGCAAATCATTTTTTAAACAAAGTGTATGTACTAGCTAACTTTCAAGATGAGAATGCCTAAGTGCCGACATATTCCAAAATTATCATCTTCTATATCCACTTTCTGTTGGAAAACAGAAAGTACAGTCCAGATATCATCCAACAGCCTCTGGGTAGTCTATTCTTTATTGATTCTCAAATGTCATGTAGCTTTATATTTAACATTTGGTGTATGTGGAACCTTTACTCACCGAAACATTGGGGAGGCAAATATTGCCCTTTCAAAACAGGAGCGTAAAATCTTTTTAACCTTTCTTACATTCCCAACCAAAACATGAGAAGTAATTTATCCCAACAATAATTGTTTGTCCTTACTGTCAAGTACTTCACCAAAAGATAAGGTTGGAAATCTTGGGACAATGCAAGATTTACGAAGTTAGGATCCATGTTTGAGCTTGAGGAAGCAGAGGTAACCAGATATGTGAGATGGTGGTTTTGGAGAAGAAACCTGAACCCTAGGGGCCCTCTCATGGAATGCTTCCAACTTTAAGTCTGACCCACAATAAATCACTGGATCCTCTTACACTTACAACCTTTATTTTTAAAGATGACATTCATGTTTTCACAATGTGAGGTACTAACAGCCTGTAAACAGGATTGTAGGCAATAATATTAAATACTATAAAATGCACATTGTTATAGTAAAGTATCAGTGACTGAGAGAGTTCAAATAGAGTTGAGAGGCTACTCTGGAGATCACCCTTACTCAGGCCTCAGTTAGATATTGCTACCTATCATCATGTACCAAACTCCAGCAAAAACCATTCCAGCCAGTTCTAAAGAACAACTAAGGCATTATATAAGAATCTACAAAGATTCTATGCACTTGGGTAACTTTCCAGAAACCTAACAATCTCCAGATGGGTCCCTGGATCAGATAAGTCCTGAAACCTAGAGGACCCAGCCTCTCCAGAACATCAGCTAGTCCCATCTCTCTACCCCATATTATTGGCAGTCCCTTCCAACATGAAAAAGAATGACCATAGACCAAATACCCTAAAATGTGGCATAGAAAGATCAAAGGTGATGATGGAGTTATACAGAAAAGGTAGGGTTTAACAAACGAGTAAGACTATTGAATTATTAAACTGATATTTCTTTTAGTCTCCAGTATCTTACAGCAGCTAGAAGAAAAAACCTAAAATTGTGGAATTGTAACTCATATCAAACTCTGAAATCTGTTCTACAAGTAATTGTTATGCTGTGCTTTGAAATTCATTGTTTTTTTGTATATATGTTATTTTTCACAAAAAAGAGAAAAAAAGCCAATTGTGATAATAAAAAAGATTTATTCCTTCTAGTCTCCTATATTCTGGAGCAGCTAAAAGGAAAAATCTGAGAGAATGATATGGTAGCCCACATGAAACTCTGGGATCTGTCCTGTAACTACTTGTTGAAGAGTGCTTTGAAAACTATTGCTTTTTTCTTTCTTTGCTTTGTATATATGTTATATTATACAATAAAAAAGTTTTAAAAAAGCATGCACATTGTTATTAAATGGAATACATTACATGAAATATAATGTGACACCTATTGCCAAAGTCTAGATGCCTGGGAATTTGGAAAGAAGAGTTCACAATAAGCTGATAGAATATTTTCTCTTGAGAAATTGTAAGGAAAATATTTGTTGGAAAATAAGCATTTGGCAAACCAAAAGAAAACAAGGGACATCTCCTGGTATAATGAAAACTACATTATAACCCACTTTGACTCTTAGCAAATTAGCCTGTCCTATCTGGAGAACCTGTTAGTTTTATAATGACCTTCCTGAAGAAATGATCTTGTAATTGCATATTTATGGCAGAGAAATTCTCTGGAGGCATTGGAGTGATTTTGTTGAGTTCAGATGGATCACAGGAATTCAGCTTCATTATTATGCAAATGTTACGAAGTTGAACAAGTGCACAGCACAAGCCTTTTAGGGGTTTCCTGGCATAACACATTTCTAATGACATCCAAGGTTTTGTTTGTTTTATTTTTTATATGTATCTTGCCTTGGAGAAATTATGAGTATTGAAGTAGAATTTTAATTCCTTGTTTTTATTTAATATTTACCTATTTTAAATATTCTAGCAAAACTTGTCTTAGGAGAAATTATTAGACAATTGTTTTGACAAATAATCATTCCACTATTTATTTAACTGTCTATTATCTGTCTCTCTGTCTGTCTATCTCTTCATCTAACTATCTATCTATTCAGCAAAAATTAATTGAGCACACACTATTCTGTCTCTGGGGTCATGGTGATAAACCTAACAAAGCAAATCCCTGACCACATGATATCCAAATTCTGGTGCAAGGAAGTCAAAATGAGAAACACAAATATATATACCTGTTTAGAAATTTTGAGTTTTTTTTTATGAATTATGTAGTGCTACTACCATCAAGATTTTCTTCCTGATCTCATACCCCTTGTCATTCACATTCTAGGTCTCATGTAACCATATATGTGCAAATGTAAACCTGTGCTCTCTTTAATGGTATATGGAAATAAATGAAGAACAGCCTAGTGACAACAAGCAAGGAGCACTGATTCAGGGCTTACTATGGTAAAAGGGTCAGCCAGAAATATTTGTGTTTGCTAGAGACACAAAGACAAGCAGAGGAGTGGGAAAACTTATTGGGGATAAGAAGACAGACTTCTGGTAAGCCCCGATTGAAGGTTGTTGGTATGGGGAAGCTGGAGGTGGGCTAACCAGAAGCAAGGCATCCTACATGACTCATTAGAGGAGACTATTTGGCTTTCTCTGGCTATTCCTAAATTGGAAGCAGGGGCAAAAATTAGGGAAGCTGTCAGTGGTTGGCCAAGTCCTGGCTATTTTGAATCAATTTTTACAGGGTTTGTGGTTGGCTTCATGGACTGGTTGCTGCATAGGTAGCCAACTTCCTAGACTGATTGTTGCAGAGAGCAGGTGAGAATTTCCTGGTCTGACTCTGCTGATAGTGGGCCAAAATTGTCCATTCATAAGTTCAGTTTCTCAAATAACCACATGTAAGTTGTTTCATTACACTGAAACACCCATTTAATGGAAAAATGTCTTTTGTCCATTAAATAGGTGGTTGTAAAGAACAGAAGCAATGTATATGAGCGATGGAATATAGTGAACCTAATAATTGCAGCAACTGTCACTATATGTGACAATGATTTTTTAGTCCACATCCTAGAGTCAAATCATAATGGTGAGCAGTGGTCTCACAACTACACATTATTTTAAATGTTTTTGCACCAAATTGTATGGGCACCATGAATAAAGATTAGTTTCAGCATGACTATTACACCTTATTTGAATTGGCTTTTCATCTGGAAGGAAGAAGAAAAAATTGAATTTGTATTTATTTCTGACATAAAGAATCAACTTGTATTGTATTGAACTTTCATAGTAACATCTTCCATTTATTTTTTAACTTTTCAAATTGTATAAAATAACATATATACAAGGCAAAGCATCTTACATTTATTAAAACCTATTTTTAAGTAGACTCTTCCTGTTATTTTCAACAATTCTTGGTCCTACAATTCCATATTACAATTAAAATTGTAATGTGAAAAATAAAATAGAGAATGTGGCATAGAAGTATTCTATCTACTTCATCTCCTAAGCATCACATGGAGATAGACAGATAGATAGATAGATAGATAGATAGATAGATAGATAGATAGATAGATAGATAGATTTGAAAGATAGCTGAGCCCACTGAAAGATGTGGGTCTGACTGTGATTTGTTTATCCCCTCATAATTACTCAAAGATGGTTGCAGTTCTCTTGTTAATAATGCCAAGGTCATCTAATGTGGTAGTTTGATGCTATTATGTACCCCAGGTCATGTTCTTTTAATCCATTCCTGTGGGGGCAGACTATGGCAGGTGGAACCATTTGATCAGTTTGTTTCAGTTGAGATGTAACCTAACCCATTCAAGGTGTGTCTTAATCTTTTGCTGGAGTCCTTTATGAAAGGATAAAAGACAGAAAGACTGAGAGAGCTTACAGAGAAACTCCCTAGAGATGCTAAGACCCACAGACACTCACAGAGAAAGCCAATGGAATCAGAATCTGAAAGCAATGGAACCTAGGAAGGAGTTAAGGACCAGTAGATGCCGGTCATCTTCCTTCCCATGTGACAAAGAACATCAGAGGCCAGCAGACTCACCTCAAAGAAGATATCTTCCTCTTGATGCTTCCATTTGGACATTTTCATGGCCTTTGAACTGTAAATGCTACACTAATAAATCCCCATTGTATAAGCCAACTTATTTATGGTATACTGCAATCTGGCAGCTTTAGCAAACTGCTACGTCTAAGCATCTATTAAACAAATGTTATGTGTATACGATTGTTCCAGGCACTGGCCGGGGTGGCAAGGTATTGCTGAAAATAGAGATACATAAAGGTAGCCTTAAAATCACCAAGTAATTTCCCTAAAGTCTCACAATGAATGCCATAACATTGCAGAAAGTATTTCATCAGCTCCATAAAACCCAAATTTCTGTGCTCACGAGCCAAGATCTATTCATGTTTTGCTTGTTTACAACTCTTTCTTGACTCCCTTTCCAAGGATACTCTTTATTCCATTTTTGCTCAAAAACTTCTACTCATCCTTCAATGGCCAACTCCAGTTTACATATTTTTATTGTCTTCTCTGACTCAAACATACACACACACAAAGTTATCTGTGACCATTACTCTGTCTACCGTTCTCACACAGATAATGTGATGGTCAAGTCCTTGTGACAACTTGGCCAGGTGATGGTTCTCAGTTGTCTGGTCAAGCAAGCATTGGCCTATCTTTTGCTGTGAGGACATTTTATGGACTTAAATCATGAGCATATTGGTTGTATTCACAGCTGATTACATCTGCAGTCAAGTAAGGGAAGTTCCTCCTGCATTGAGTGATGCTTAATCTAATCACCTTAAGGTTTTTAAGGAGAATTCAAAAGAGAGAATCTCTCTTTCCACTTCAACCTGCCAGCATCTCTTGGTGAGATCATTGAGGACCTTCATTGGAGCTGTCAGCTCATGGACTGCCCTACAAATTTTGGACTCTTACATCCCCACAGTTGCATGAAACACTTTTATAAATCTCATATTTGCAGATATCTCCTGTTGGTTCTGTTTCTCTACAGAATCCTGACTAATACAGATAGTAACATGGGAAATAACATGTGTTTACTTGTGCATATATCTCATTCATTTTTGTAAAACTATTGCCAAAGTGTTACCCTTTTGACCTTTATTATATAAATTGAGTTTACAACCTAGTCTGTTTACCCAAATTTGTTAACGAAATGAGCAAGAAACAGAATATGATGGTTAATTATATGTGTCAAATTGGCTAGGCAATGGTGTCCCATTATTTGGTCTAACACTGGTGTAGATATTGTTCTGAAGACGTTTTGTAGATGGGTTTGGCAGCTATCATCAGTTATCTTTAAATGAAGATGATTACCTTTGGTAACAGGGGTATGCTTTAGTAAGACAGAGACCTTAAATGCAAAGAACTGAGGGAACTGGGAAGAAAATGGAGATCTGCTTTAAGACCATATGCTCCACTCCTGAGTTTCTACATGAGTACTTAGAATTCAACATAATTCTTACAAGAATCTTCATACTCCAGCTTGCCCCATGTAGTTCGAACTTGCAAGACCCCAAAATTGTGTGAGCCAATTTTTTATAGTAAATCTTTGCATAGACGCACAAACACATACACACATACACACACAAACACAGGCATCTTTTTGATGCTATTCCTCTAGAGAACCCTTACAGATACATAGCTTGTGGTATAAATTGTATCCAATTAGTTCATATAATCTGGGGGAAAGATGCATTTATTTTATATTCTAGACCAAGGGGGTCAGCATTTTTTTCCTTATACTTATAAATACTTTATATTTAATACTTTATATATAAATATAAATACTTTATGTTTCTTGGGCCATATGCTATTTGTTGTAACTTCTCAACTCTGGTGCTGTAGCTAGCAAAAATCGAAAATCAAGTGGTTGTGACAGTGTTCCAATAAAATTGCATTTATATAAAAACAAGCTGCCTTTGTTTGTTTGCTCCTTTTCAAAATGTAGTTTGGAACAGAAAAATTGTAACCTCAATATAACTATTGAAGAATATCTATAAATCTCTTCTGAGCGTAGCCTGATCTTACTAACGCAGTATCATGTCTTGCAAAGGGAAAATAATAAGAATTAGACAGGAAACTGGATTGTGGGAAGATGGAGTAAGGAGCTCCAGAATTCAGTCCTTTCACCAGAGCACATATTAAAAAGACTAAGACAATTATTTTGAAAATCCAGAGGCCAAAAAAACACTGTACAGTATCGAGGGCAGAGCAGGAAGAGACGCTGATAAATTATAGTAAAGAACAGCAAATTGCTGTCTCCAGTTGTAGCTACAGATGCCCATCCTCTACTCTTGTGGCATGCCATCAAGGGGCCCAGCCCTTGGCTAGCTTGCTGGTGACAGAAAGGGACATACAAACCCTCTAGCCCAAGAACAAGTGTGGGAATGGCTAATCACTTTTTTCTAAGCAACTCTGGAACATAGGGTGCCTGGCTCTGAAGACAGCCACTGTTTCAACCCTCCATGGACAGGGGCTGCAGTGATAAGGCTGGAGACTAGGGGATACTGAGCTTCTTCAGGGATGCGGGGGCAGTTAGTTGAAGGGCTACGTGTTCTAGGCAGGGCAGGAAAGCTCAGCTGGAGAAGCTCTTGGTGCCCCCAACAATCCAGGGGTATTTTCAAGCTGGTCTGCACCTCCTTTCAGAGGTCACTGGTCTTGTTCTGCCTGGGGAAATACTTGGAAAAGCACTTTCCAGCATGCTCACCCTTCCAAACTTTGCCCTCCAGGCAAAATCAGCTTAAGACAATGAAAGGAATATAAAAGTTATAGAAGCAGAAATTACCGGGGCAAAGGCCCACTGGCATTAAACACTCGGGAGAGTGAGATCAGTCTCCTGGGAAACAGAAGGTACAATCAAACTCTTGTAAATAGGGGAACTCCAAAGAAACTAATAAACAAAACCCAGAAAGAGGTAAAAAAAAAAAAAATATATATATATATGGAAAACCCTGCACACTCATTCACCTTGGACAGACCTTCCTGATTGGAGGGCTGAAGCACCAGCTGTCCTCATCTTATCACCAGCTGATTACAAAATCAAGCAATAGACATCTCAGGGAATAAATCCCAGAGTTAACATTTTAAAACTTTACAATATACAGTGAAAAACAAAAAAAGGACAAGAAAAACAAAGAACCAGATAGCCTACACAGAAGGAAAAAATCCAGAAAACTCCATTGAAGAAGAGAAAAATGTGGACATACTGAACAAAACCTTTAAAGAAACAATCTTAAAAATGCTTTAAGGGATGAAGGAAAGGACAGAGAAATAGGTAAAGGATATCAGGAAACCAATGAACAAAATGAAAGTCTTAGTAAAGACATAGAAATTTCAAAAAGAACCAAACAAAACTACTGGAGTTGAAGACCATAATAGCTGAAGAAATTTTCAAGGAGAGTTTCAAAAGCAGATAAGAGAATACAGAAGAATCAGTGGATTTGAAATGAGTCAGGCTGAAGAGTAGAAAGAAAAAAATTTCATTAAAAGCAAATATAGGCTAGACACTCTGGGACACCATCAAACAAAACAATATACATATTTTGTGAATCCTAGAAGGAGAAGAAAAAGAGAAAGATGCAGAAGGAATATTCAAGGAAATAATGGCAGAGAACTTCCCAAACTTAGCAAAAAATGAGGGCATGCATATATTCAAGTTGCCCAGAGGAAACAAAAATAGGTAAACATGAAGTAAAATACAACCTGTCATATATTGATTACACTATTGAATGAAAAGGACAAGCCGAGAATCTTGAAAGATGCAAGAGTAAAGCAATATATTACATACAATTGGCCCTCACAGATATGGTCAATCAATTTTTGACAAGGGAACCATGTTCTCTCAATGGAAAAAAAAATAATCTCTTCAGTAAAGGTGCTGGTAAAATGGAATATCCACATGCAAAAGAACGACAGTGGACCCCTACCTCATACTATATAAAAAATTAACTCAAAGTAAATCAACAAACTACATATAAAAACTCTAAAATTACTAGAATAAAACATAGGGAAAGATCTTCAGGACCTTGTATTAAGCAATGATGTGTGTACAAACACACACACACACACACACACACACACAAATGGGGCCTCATCAAAATTAAAAAAAAAATTGTGCATCAAAATACACTAAAAGAAGGTGAGAAGGCAACCTACAGAATGGAAGAAATGTATCTGATAAGATGGGAAATCATATCTCTGATAAGTGTTTCTCTCCAGAATATATAAAGAACTGATGCAATTAAAAAACCAAAAGACAAACAATTCGATTTAAAAATGGGCAATGGACGTCAACAGATATTTTTCAAAAGAAGATATACAATTGCCCCCCAAAACACATGCAAAGATGCTGAGTACCATTAGCCATTAGGAACATGCAAATTCAAACCTCAACAAGACACCATTTCACAGTCTCTAGGATGGCTACGATTAAAAAATAATAATAAGCTTTGGAGAGAATGTGTAGAAACAGCAATGCTCATTCATTCATGGGAATGTAAAATGGTGCAGCTACTATGGGAAACAGTTTGGTAGTTCCTCAAAAAATTAAGTAAAGAATTACTATATGACCCAGCAATACCATTTCTGGATATATACCTAAAAGAATTGAAAGCAGGGACACATATATTGGCACACCAATGTTCATAGCTGCATTATTCACAAAATGCCAAGGGATGGAAACAATCTGAGTTATATCTGTCCATCAAAGGATGAATTGGTAAACAAAATATGGTATGTATTAATTTATAGCAATCCCACTGCTGGATTTATACCCAAAAGAATTGAAAGCAGGGCCTTAAACAGATATTTGCAAACTGATGCTCATAGGGACATAATACATAATTGCCAAAAGATGGAAGCAGCTAAATGTCCCTCAACTGATGAATGGATAAATAAAATGAGATATATATAATATATATTATAATATAAAATAATCATATTCCATTGTGTATATATATGCACATATTTACATATATATTGTGTATATATGTATATACACTATCTACATATGTCTATTGTGTGTATATATATATATATATATACACTATATATATATACACACACAATGGAATATGATTCAGCTATAAAAAGGGATTCTGATACATGTAACAACATGGCTGAGCCTTGAAACATCATGTGGAGTGAAATAAGCCAGACACAAAAGGTCAAGTATATGTTCTCAATGATTTGAAACAATTAAATTAGAACAAACTCATAGACTCAGGAGCTAGAATATAGGTTCCCAGGGGACGAACTGGGATCATAAATGTGAAGTTAAGGCTTAAAATGTACAGGTTTCCTATTTGAAATGATGGCAATGTTTTGGAAATGGACGGTGGTGATGGTAGCACAAAATTGTGAATGAAATTAAGAGCATTGAAATATATATCTGAATATGATTGAAAAGGAAAATGTTAGATTATATAGCTGGAAATTGAATACAAATTGTTTTTAAGAAATCCATTTAAACTACATTGCCAATGAACCCTAATTTAAACCATGACTTTAGTTAATATTAAAATTATAACCAATGGGCTATCATCAATTGTAACAAATGTTTTACACCAAATGCTAGGTGTTGGTGGAGGGGTGGTATACGGGAATCCTGTGTTTTATGCATGATTGTTCTATAAACCCACAACTAATGTAATAAAGAAAAAAACAGAAATAGATAGGAATATAAATATGCCAGAACTAGTGTGTGTGCCCTACACCTGAGACAGACAGTGGTGTGGAGACCTGGCTTGCCTGTTTGCATAGGCAGTGAAAGTCTAAAGGAATAACACATATCTATTAATTATCTGTTTTTTTTTTATCAGTTACTAGTATTTTAGTCTTTAGAGAAAGTGATTAACGTTTCCAGACCTTATTTTCTACATCTGTAAAATAAGAAAATATGTACTTCAAACCTTGATGTGAGAATTGTTGAGATATATATGTAAAGAATGGCATGCAATAGGACTTCATCTATATCATCTGCCTTCTCTTTTTCACTTGCAGGATATGAAAGAGTTAGGAGATAACAAACTACTCTAGTTTGCTAGCTGCTGGAATGCAAAATAACAGAAACAGAATGGCTTTTAAAAAGAGGAATTTAATAAGTTGCTAGTTTACAATTTTATGGCTGAGAAAATGTCCCAGTTAAAACAAGTCTATAGAAATGTCCAATTTAAGGCATCCAGGGAAAGATACCTTGGTTCAAGAAGGCTGATTATGTTCAGGGTTTCTTCCTCAAGTGAGAAGGCATATGACAAACACAGTCAGGATTTCTCTCTCAGTTGGAAGGCCACATGGCGAACATGGGGCTATCTGCTAGCTTCTTCTCCTGGCTTCCTGTTTCATGGAGCTCCCCGGGAGGCATTTTCCTTCTTCACCCCCAAAGGTCACTGGCTGGTGGACTCTCTGCTTCTCATGGCTATGCCGTTCTTCTCTGCTCTCTCCAAAATTCTTGGGTTTCACTTTTGCTTTTTCCAGAATGTTTCTTCTTTTAAAGAATTCCAGTAAAACCAATTAAGACCAACATAGAATCGGTGGAGACATGTCTCCATTTAATCAAGTTTAATATCCACAATTCATTGAATCATACTTCCAGGGAGATAATCTGATTAAAGTTCCACATTCAATACTGAATAGGGATTAGAAGAAATGGCTGCCTTTACAAAATGGGATTAGGATTAAAACATGGCTTTTTTAGGGTACATATTTCCTTTCAAACTGACATACAAGCTCTCCTGCAAATGAATGGCTTCTTGAGATCAAATACAGGGCATGGCTTTTTGAGAGCTAACCTTCTCCGGTAGAATTCAGTGTGAATCTTTATAATATGGGACATTCATTTTCAGTGATGAAAGCTGTCATCCTAGCAATTCTCTAAATCCACAGACACTAGTTTTGAGCAAGACAGCTTGACTATGGATATATGATTTTATAAAACACGGTGCTAAAAAAAAGAAAAAGACAGTGTCTACTTCATCCTGATAGGGAATATTGAAATGTTAATAACATGATCCTGAGAACTACCATTATAGAGGTACAAGCCAAATGGTTTAAAAACAGAAGAGCAAACACACTAGAAAGCAAATTAATTTTGAGTGGACAAATTTGAGATAATTTTAAAGATAGGACATACATGTTTGAAAGAGCAATTTGAATTTTAAAGGCTGTATATTTCAGAGGAAATAGATCTGATTTTTTTTCATGTTATGCCCTTGAAGTTTTTTCATATTCTGAGAAATCCATTACCAATTGTAGTTGTAGATTTTTCCTTGTGACTCCACTACCTTGTCTATAGCTGACTGAATTATGGATGTGCATTTGATCTTTTATCCCGAAAAGCAATACAAAACAAAACATGTACAGCTGGTAAACAGAAAATGAGGAATCTCATCTTTTCTAAGCATTAAGGGCCCTAAAACTCAGGGCCCTTACTGATTTATTTGACTGCCCAAATAGATCAAAGACTACCTTCTTAAAACATTCAATCTAATAACTAGAGAGAAAAATTATGCAGTTAGTAGCAGTCAGAATAAGAATTCCAGTCCCCAGGAGGGTGGGGCACCAGCATACTAAAGAGCTAACAATTTTTTCTTCTTTCTTTCCTTCCTTCCTTCCTTCTTTTCTTCCTTCTTATTTTCCTTCCTCCCTTTTTTGATATTTAGCTAGTCTCTTGGGAAGTGTCTGTCAACTTCTCTGTCCATTTTCTCTACTAGTTTTCCTGTTTTGTTTTTCTTTTTTCCCCATAACGATTATTTATATATTATGGATCTGAGTCCTTTGTCAGGTATGCATATTGCACATGTCTTCTCTTGGTCTTTGACTAGGATTGCTCTCACTTGACAGTGTTTTTTTGAAGAATAAATATTTTTAATTTTAATGGAATTCAATTTATCTTTCCTTTAAGATGAGTGTTTTATGTCATGTATAAGAGATCTTTGCCTATCCTAAAGCCACAAAAACATTCTCTCATATTAACTCCTAGAAATATTATTGTTTTGTTTTTCACACTCAGTTGTACAATTCACTTCAGATTTACTTTGTGTGTAATAGTGTGTAGTGCTCAGGTTTCATTTTATTTTATTTTCTGTGTGGATATACAATTGACCCCTACCAGTTTCAGTTGGGATAGCACTGAATATATGGATTAGTCTTTATACTATTGAGCCTAATTCATGACTCTTCATGAGACAAGATAAGATTTATCTATTTATGAATTTAGGTTTTTTTTTAAGTCTCTGTCTCATTTTTAACATTTGAAAAAATATCTTACACATTTCTTATTCCTAAATCTGTTTATGTTTTCTGATACAATTGTGAATTGTGTAAATTTTTGAAGTGTGGCATTAATAACCAATCTCATGCAATTAAGTTTAGCAAAATCATTGACTGAAAGTAAAATGGAAATTGAAAAAGTCACTGAATTATTAAATGAATTATTAATTCAATTAATTGAACTATTAATTGAATTATTAATTCTAATAGTTAACTGAAGATTCCTTTTGAGTTTTTATGTACATGATTATGTTTTCTGAGAATAATGCCATGTCTGTTTCATCATTTTCAATTGTTATAATTTTTATGTATTTTCTCACACTTTATTCTACTTGCTAGACCCTGGAGTAAAGGTTGACTAGAAGTACTGATATTAGTTTTTACCAGGAAGTATGGCATTGGGTACTGATAATGAAAATCAAATAAAGAAAGTTTCCTTCTATTTCTAACGTCTTAATTGGTTATATAATGGATGTGGTTCAAATTTTATCAAATATTTTCTTTATCTAGTAATGATGATTATATTATTTTCTTCTTTATTCTGTTAATATGTGAATGCTGAATTTTAAATGAATGCTGAGGTTCTATACTAAAACTACAATAAACATGATCCATTTTAAAATATTATTTAAATTCTTGGGTTAATGCTGTTTTTAGATTTTTTCCCCTGTTTCAGGATAGTACTTGTCTTTAACTTTGTTTACTTGGCCTTTATCTTCTAGGGCAATGGAACCCTGTAATGTTTAAACAAAGAAGAAAGAAACTTGAGGGAACATATTTTTAAAAGAAGATGCTTTAGTAACAAAGAGGGGCTAGTAACAGGGGCAAGAGTTAGTGTACCATTGTCAAAAGTAATCGGGAAGCCAAAGAAATGTTGGGCTTGTATAAAATACTTGGAAGGTGGTAGCATTTTAATAGTCTGTGAAATTCTTGATGTGTTTGTTCTCTTTGTTTTCTAAATATATTTGAAAGATTCACTATAGAAGTCTCTAGGGTCTGTTTTATATATATATATATATAAAATATCATCACATAGTTGTGCATTCATCACCATGATCACTCATAGAACATTTGTATCTCTGCAGAAAAAGAAATAAAGAGAAAAATCGCATACAACCCATATCCTTTACCCCTCCCTCTCATTGATCATTACCATTTCCATCTACCCAATTTGTTTTACCCCTTATCCTTTTTATTATTTATTTATTTTTTATTCATCTGTCCATACCTTGGATAAAAGGAGTATCAAACACAAGATTTTTCGCTATCACACAGTCACATTGTAAATGTTATATCTTATACAATTGCCTTCAAGAATCAAGTGTACTGGAACACAGCTTAACGGTTTCAGGTACTTCACTCCAGCCACTCCAATAAACCATGAACTTAAAAGGGATATCTATATAATGCATATGAATAACCTCCAGGATAACCTGTTGACTCTGAAATCCCTTAGCCACTGAAACTTTATTTTGTCTCATTTCTCTCTTCCTCCTTTTGGTCAAGAAGGCTTTCTCAATCCCATAATGCCCAGCCCTGGCTCATCCCAGGAGTTCTGCCTACATTGCCAGGGGGATTTCCACCCCTGAGAGTCATGTCCCACATAGGCAGTGAATTCACCTGCCTATTTGGCTAAGAGTGAGAGGCCACATCTGTGAGCAGAAGAGGTTCTCTGGGGGTATTTTTAGGCATAATTTTAAGTAGGCTTAGCCTATCCTTTGCAGGAATAATTTTCATAGGGGTGAATCCCAAAATTGAGGGTTTTCCCTATTGATTTGGTTGTCCCCACTGCTTGTGAGAATATGAGAAATTCTCCAAATGGGGAAGTTGAATATTACCTCCTTTCTTCCCAGTCCCCCAAGGGGACTTTTCAAATACTTCTTTATTCACTAGGGCCTGGGTTTTTAAAAAGAAATATAGAATGATTCATCTTATTTATTTCTTCTTGGATATGATTTGATTTTGTCTGATACATTCTAAATTATATATTTTCAAATTTCTGCAATAAACTTTTTCATAATATTTTCATTACCAATTTACTGTCTGCAGAAACTAGTGATGTTTGCTTTGCATTTCTGTTAATAGTAATCTGTGTTTCCCCCACTTTTTAAAATCAGTTTTTCCAGAGCATGCCACTTTTATTAGTCTTCTGCAGTACTAAATTTTTGCTTGATTGATTTCTTATAATTCCTCAACTTTTGCATTCTATTTCTTTAATATCTGATCTGTGTTATTTTTCTTTTTCTACCTTTGTGGTCATTTGCTGTTACTGTCCTACTTTCCTGAGATGGGCTTTCAAGCTATTTTCTTTTCCAATAAATGCATGTAATATTATTTTCCCCCTCAAGACCTGCTTTATCTGAACTCAACAAATTTTGATCATTGTATTCCTGAAATCTCCCCAGACTCTTCCCAATAACTATATAGGGATAACTGTATTTTAAAACTTTGGCAGATTTTCTACTTCAGTGTAAGGGGTTTATAGGTGAGCATCCTTCCATAGTTCCTGATGCTTTTCTCTGTCTTGGATTTCCATATCTGTTTGGAGAGTGTTTTATTTCCTACAGAGATTGGGAAGGGAGCACTGAAACTCCCTTTGACACACTCAGTCGTGTCTGACAATCTTCTTCTACATCTTTCTCCCTAGGCAATCAGGCAAGGGAGGGTATTTATGAATTTTGTAATTGGTTACAAACTGCCCTGTATCCTACTTAGTGTAAATACACAGTATCTCACAAACTTTAGACCTTGGTACCTGTGGTAATCAGCTTCAGGTGTCAGCTTGGCCAGGTGAAGGTGCCTAGTTCTGTTGCTGTGGACATGAGTCAATGGCATGTGAAGCTCATCTGTCACTGATTTCATCTGCAGTGGGCTAGGAGGCGTGCCTGCTGCAATGAATGATTTTTGACTTAATTGGCTGGATGCTTAAATGAGGGAGCTCTCAACACTGCAGAGCCCAAGCAGCTTAGCATACCTCATTTCAGCATGTCACAGCTCAATCCAGGCTTTGGCAAGGCAGAAAGTAATCACCCCAGGGAACTCCATGGTGCATTGATTATTGCCTATTTTGTTCCCTAATGGAACCCAAATACCTGGAGAGAAGGCCAGCAGAGATCACCTTTTGCCTTCCCATGTAAGAAAGAACCTCAGTTGAAAGTTACCTACCTTTCCTCTGAAGAATTATACATTTTTAACTAAATAAATTCCCTTTTATTGAAAGCTGATCCACCTCTGGTGTGTTGCATTCTGGCAGCTTTGGCAGACCAAAACAGAACCCAAACCTTTTCTCACGATATACTTGCTTTGTATCGTTGTTGAATTATGTACCCCATAAACACATGTTCTTAATTTTAATCCACACCCCTGTGGATGTGAACCATTGTATAGGACCTCATGAAGATGTCTTTTTAGTTCAGGCATGGCCAACTGAAGGACAGTGGGTCTTCATTCAGATTACTGGAGATTTAGGAAAAGGACCCAGACATTATAGAAGTGAAAAAGGAGAAGAAATCAAAATGTGGCTGAAAACACAGATAAAACAAGGATCCCCAGGGATTGATGGCAGCCAGTCCAGGGACGCTACAGTCTTCTGGAAGTAAACAAGCCTTGATGATGTCTTGATTTTGAAACTCTTCCAGCCTCAAAACCATAAGTCAATAAAATCTTGTTGTCTAAGCCAATCTACCGTGTCATATGTGTGTAAGCAACTCAGGCGCACTAAGACACTTTGGAAACAAAAGTATCAGTCTTCATAGCTCCAAAATTTTTAAACATGGCCCAGACACCTGATCTGAACTCACCATCATGAATCTAGCTACCTACCTGATACTTTCATTTGAATACCAATAACTATATCTCATATTTAAAACTACAAAACTAATCATCTGGTTTTCCTTCCTAAACTTACTACCTTCACAGACTTTCCATGTCAATGTATCATAACTTTGTCTTCTTTCAGCATATCTTGAACAATCTACCTTAAAATATATTTGTAATCTACTCTCGATTACCCTCATTGCTGCCATCTTATACCAAGCCACCATCCACTTTCACTCTAATTACTACAATAGCAATTACTGCTTTCCAATTTTCCATCATTGTTCCCCTTTGTTGTACCATCAACACAACTCTCAAAATTACTCTGTTAAACTATAAATCAGATCATGGCATTCTTCTGTGCAAAAAAAAAAGTAACTTCTTCCATTCTCATTGAAAACCAAAGTCCTAACAAGAGCTTATAAGGCCCCCTTGCTTTTTTTTAAATTTTATTTTCTCTTTGTGTTCTTTTCCCTTGTTCTCTTTCTATCAGCCACACTGGCTCCTCCCTCTTTTTAATGGCACATTTCTTACTCAGGGACTTGATATTTACTCATCCCTCTGCTTAAAGTACTTGCTCCCTACTTCTCAATTCTTTAGTCAAATATTGCCTGTTTATGATCTCTTCCCTGAACACCTTAATGAAAATTTTTAACCTGTCTTCCACTCTCCATTTCTTACATTTCATTATTTTCTGGTAACCTCTACCACAACAAAATCACCATGTTTTAATTTATTTGTTTTTCTTAACTGTCTTCTCCACTAGAGAACTCCATGGTGCATTGATTATTGCCTATTTTGTTCCCTAATGTATCCCCATATCTATAATAATGATTGGAATCTAGTAGACATTTAGTAAATATGGGTTGAAATATTGTTGGATGTAGGTGTGGCAATATGAGTATACTCTATTCTTTTCTGTCTACTTTTGTCTAAGTTTTAAAATACTCATAATAAAAGATTAAAATATATTTGATATTTAATTTGACTTAGAGTCTCTGAAATAGATTTCCAGAATGTTTTCTCTTTATTTTTTTGTCAAAAGCTAAATAAAGGAAAACTTTTTAGTTTCAGATGACTTCAGCCCTGGCCACAGCACTCACCTGCTGAAATGGTTAAAGCTCTTTCTTGAACCAGCCCTTAATAAAAACCAAAGACAGAATATTAAAGCATAATCCACACAGCAATGTGATGGACTGGCAGTTAGCTGGAAAGCTGGCACCCAGACATTTAGACTTCTCCTGAAGCATAGTTTTCATAGGCTTATCCAGGTATGGCATAATATTTATTAGGTAGACTGGAAATTACTTAAGTTCTCATTAAAGTCCTTTAAAATTAGCACCACCCTTCTTATGATTCTACTGAAGGTATTGGTACTGTGTTCTTTGTTGTTTTTGCTTTTGAAGTTACAACTGGTAAATTTTTTTTGTCTAGCCAAATTTCTTTTAAAAGTGAAGATGTCACCTTCGATCAACTGGACAACAATTCTCATGGGAAATGTAGAGAATTCCCTGCAGATGATGCTCAGTTTCTAGTTAGGAAGAAAAGGAAATTTCCTAGGGGTTCAGAGGTGTTTGCCAAGGGTGGACCTGAGATTGAGTGCTGTTTACTATTATGTCAGGGGGTGACATTCATTCATTTGACAAATGTTTATTTTGTGTTAGACATGACTCCAGTTACAAAATAAACCAAATAATCTGTCTTCATGAGGCTTACATTCAGAATGGAGGAAGGGTAGCACCTGGGTAGTGGGGAAATATTCCAAGCATCATTTCTCAAATTTGTTCTACTCATGGCCCTTTGTTCTCTTAAATGTTAACATTAATCCTAAGGAATTTTGCTATATAGATTATATCTATCTATATTTGCTATATTAGAGACTATAACTGAGAAATTTTAATAATATTTCAATTTGGGTTCATCTTAAATTAATAATAAACACAGTATATATTAACATAAATAGCATATATTTGTGAAAAATAAACGTTATTTTCCAAAACAAGACAAAAATATTTAGTGGGAAATTGACATTATTCTAATCGTTTGCAAATCTTGGTTTAATGGAACACAACAAGATTTACAAATTTTCTTCTGAATTAGTTTGTTGAAATATGTTGTTTTGGTTTTGGTTAAAGTATATGAACAATATATGGGTCACAATATATAAGGTGGGAAAGAAGGAAATATTTTAATAGCATTTTAGTATAATTATGAATATTGATATTATGCCTAAACTTGATAAGTAATAGTTTCTTAAAGTTTAGTTTCAAAATGGAATCTGAAACCACGTCAATTAACCTTTCATATTCTGTGAAATAAAAACCAATTAAACTCATTGTTCCATATTGTAATGCCAATTGATCTTTTACTGATTGGAATTTTGTAATAACATATACTGGTCATTTGGAAAGTTATGGATCACTAAGTTATTCAGATCTTCCAAATTTTGACCCATTATATTATATAATAACATAATATAACGTTATTAATTTAACTATTGATATCGTCAGAAGTTCTCATTGTGTTGAGAACCTATCAATCTTACAGTAGCCATAAAATATCCTAAAATTGTCATTTTGTGTGAAAACTTAAATCTCATCATTGGAAACAAATATTGGCAGCAGTTCATTTGTTTGAAGTGACAGATTCCTATATTCATTTGCTCAAAAATAAAATAAAATGTCAAATGCCCACACCTAAATAATCATAGAGGGTTTGCACGTTCTTCAAGTATAAACTGTAGTCCATAGTGTGGTTAATTCCGCTCATGACTCAAACATTTGCCCAAATACTTTTGCTTGAGACAATCACTATATTTTGGTACGCTGCAGAAGTGCTTTATGCATCCTTCTAATTTATAGTAGGGAAAATTAAAATTGGCAAATGCTCAATGGCCAAGATTTTTTAAATAATTAATAATTTTTAAAATTACTAAGTGAAATTGACATTTTATTTTCCTTATTGCGACGGTATAGTGTTGATAAATACAGGGACTGCCAGTGCAGATGCCCCAGTCCTTGACTTATATGAAGATAGCAGCAGATTTCTCTACTACTGTTTTTTCACCAACAGTGCAAATATTATCTCAAAAGAAAGAAAAATATATTTTAGTTTGATTAGAAAATAATGACTTCAGAGACACCAATGAGTATTAAGTCTTAGGGTCTCCAGTAGTCTGCAGACAATTTCTCGAGTGCTGCTGTTCTAGAGCAGTACTGGGTAGTGGCTGAAGACATGGGCACTAGAATCAAATTACTTGGATTTCATCCTTAGGCTCAAATCATAAAGGTACAAAATACATATTTTTAAAAACAACATTTCCCATCTACGCTCTAATGCTTCTGATTTAATTTTGTCATGGGCCCTAATGGCTGCACATAGTAGAATTAGACATAAGGCTTGGAAAGCGTATATGCCTAAGACAGGTGACAAGATGACATCAACTTTTTTAGGACATGAATGGTTGCTAGTAGATTTTTTTTTCTTCCCTTTGTTTTTATTTTGAAACAGATCTTACTGAGTAAGGTGACAAATATGGGAAATGTTATAAGCGACCTCAAAGCCAAGTTTTACTTTTTTGAGAGTATTGTCTAGAGCCAGTTCTGTTGAGATGCTTATGGAAATGTATGCAACAGTATTTAGAAAATTATTATTTTCCTCCAAGCAAGTTATTCCAGGTCCAGTAGATCCCTTTTGATTTCCAGTATTAAAATTTGAACCAATTAGTTAATATGTTGCCAGGCAACCAAGACATTGGAACTCACACCTAATAGCTGAAGCCAACATGGATATATAATCAGGTAAACACTAAATTCAAGAAGTCTCTAATATGTACCATGCAATCCAATAGGAGCTCTTAGACTATAGAGATGAGGAACAAAAAAAACCTTGTAAATTTGGAAAAGCTACAGCTCAGTGTCAAGAGTCATCAGGAAGCAAATATTTTAAAAAGACTTGTAAATTCTAAGATAAAGAAATAAAAATACTTCCTTAACATTCCTCCTACAGGAAAGTACTTTGATTTGTAAAGAAAGGACTCAGGTTCAAGATTTAATTCTGCTATTTAGTAGTTGTAACATATTAAGTTAAGATGTGTACCTTGTTTGCATTACCTCATCCAAAAAAGGGTAATTAATTTTTGATCATTTAGATTTCCTAAATGTTAATCTGTGAACAAAAAAACAAATGTAATTTAAATATAAATACTATATAAATAATATGTATTTAACAGGATATTCATAAAGACCAAATATTACAAATACCTGCATGGAAAAGATATATTTGACTCCTAGATTTCAGTCCAGCATGCAAGGAGTTCTCATCACTATGATTGTTAACTGAGAAATTAGGATTTAAGTGATGCTTTTTATTGCTGAAGCATTATATAGATTATTTAGATTATATATTATCTGGTGTTCTGTTATATTGGAGTAGTATATTCCAGAGGGAAATACCTGAAATCTTTGCATTTTCATCCAGCTGCCTTGATCTTTGATAATGGTTGTATAGCCTTTTTCTTGTGCCCTTATGATTGTAAAACTTTCGTGGTTAACCTTTATTTATACCTATTAATCCAGTTTTTCAACCTTAGATTCTTGTAATCACTAAAGACAGCCCCTAATCTTTATTAATGAAGGGTCCTGGGACAGCCCAAAGCTAATCCACCCCAAGTCTCAAGTTATCTTGACAACTGAGACTGGATCTAACAAAATGGGCCCACTTGACATGTGCAGTAGCTTAGACTTTAACTTACAAGTAATCTATACTTCATTATAATACTAAAAGTCACACCCATCATCATATTAAGGTTATTTTCTTACATATGTTCACATATGTTCTGTGACTATGCATGCAATCAATCTGCACATACTCAATGATTAGATGAGCTCTAATTACATCATCTGAGGCCACTGTGCTCATTATCTAAACCCTGCTCATCTTTTAATTCTATAAAACTATCAGAATTACTGCAGTTCAAAGAGACAGATTTTTTTTGCCAACAGGTCCTCTGATCTTTTGCTACATGCCTAATGATAAACTTTCTTTGAAACCTGGTGTCTCAGGAATCGGTCATTTGAGTGTATCAGACAAAAGAATCCACTGCTTTTCTCCAGTAACTTGACAAGAAAAAAGCCAAGTAAAAGTAAAACAATCAGTCTTCTTTGACCCAAGGGGTAATTGAGGTCACATTGTGAACCATAGGAAAAAGAGGGATAAAGAGAACTGCAACTTCTATGGAGAAGCAGCCCATGAAGAGAAACCCTTCACTGGAGCCAGTACCAGAAAAATGCTTGAACAAAAATGGACAAATTCCAGGATGTTCAGTGTGGACTACCTTGCCCATTAGATTCTGAGAGGGGCCAATTTAATAGGGGTCCCCAGAGTTTCCTGAGTTTTACCTCCATGAGTCCTGCCAGGTTCTCATGGTGAAAACTGGAGAAGATTACACTCATGCTTCCAACAGAGAAAGGGAAAAAGTAATGATTTTTGAAATGCATTGACAGTGGTCTGTTCTTTAAGATTATTTTCAAAACAAACTATTTTATCAGAGTCTAGCTGACTTGTATATTACTAGAGCCTAACCAACAAGAAGGAAGGGAAACACTAACTCCAATGCTCTGTAGCCTTTCTGTCTCACTTAAGAATTTGAGGGGTGGAGCTGGGAAGCAATTGTGAAAGTCACAGTCCAGGACTTCAGGGCTACTGAAAGACTGAGCTCAATCTATCAGAGTATAGAAATCTGCCCCTTTCTACAGAAGGCTACCATGACATCAGTACTGGATTACAACTGAATTAACTGCAAAGCTCAGACACAGCAGGAGAGATAAAACAAAAACACCAGGGGAAATTTTAGTCTCTGATACCTACAGCTATGGGAATCAGTAAACACGACCAAACTTCTAGCCATATAGTTTTATATACCTCAGTTCAGTTGCATTATGTCCAGCTTTCAAGAAAATCATGAGGCACACCAAAGGGAAAAAACAAAACAAAACAGAACAAAACCAACAACAACAACAAAAAAAAAACAGCCTGAATTATTAGATTGGGAATTTAAAATAACTATTTAATATGGTAAGAGCTCTAATGGAGAAACTAGACACAGTCAAGAACAGATAGTTAATGTAAGCAGAAAGATTAAACTATAAAAAATCAAAAGAAAATACTAGAAATCAAAAACACTGTAACAGAATTGAAAAAAATGCCTTTAATGGGCTATTCAGTCGACTGAGGAAACAACTTGTGACTTTGAAGGTAGGTCAGTCAGAAGCTCCAAATCTGAAATGCAAAGATTGAAAAAAAATGAAAAAGAAGAAACAGAATATCCACTTATGTGACAATGAGAAAAGGTGTAAGGTGTTCATAATGGTAATTTCAGAAGAAGAAAGAAAAATTGGAAAGAGGAAATATTTGATGTAATAATGGCTTACGTTTTTTTCAAAACTCACAGACCCCAAACCATAGATCCAGAAATTTCAGAGAACACCCAGTAGGTTACTGTTGAAAGGAAAAAAAAATCAACTTCATTCAATACTCAGAAAAATTATCCTTTAAATTGAAGGAGAAGAAAGATTTTCTCAAATAAAAATTGAAGAAATTTGTCACCAGTAAATCTGCCTTGCAAGTAATATTAAAGAAATAATTCTTCAGAGAGAAATCAAATGATAGAGGTCAAAAATCTAAATATACATTAAGAAAGTGAGAATATTAAAGAAGGAATAAATGAATGTAAAATAAATAATTTTCTTTTTCTTATTCTTACTTGGTCTTAATCATAATAATTTGCTCAAAATAAAAATAGTACTAACAATACATTGGATAAGTGAAATGAATAAAACTGTTTTTACAAGGGATGGGAAAGAGGAATTGAAATTACTCTGCTATAAGTTACCTGCACTGCCCATATAATAGTGTGGTATTTGAAAGTGTGCTTATACTAGTTGTAAATCTATATTGCAAGCCTCAAGGAGACAACTAAAATAAGGAAGGAAAAAAAGAATAGGGCAATGAAAAGAAAACAATTACAAATTTTGTAGATATCTGACTATATCAATAATTACTTTAATTGTAAATGTTCTAAATATACCAATTATTTGAAAAAAGACAGAGATTATAAGAGTGGATAAAAAAAGCAAAACTAAACTATATATTGTCTGCAAGAAACTGAGTTTAATGATAAAGACAGATAATTTAAGTATAAAGGGTTGGTGAAAGATACATGATGCTGACATTAACAAAAGAAAGCTGGAGTGACTTTATTAATTTCAGACAAAGCATATTTCTGAGCAGGGAAAATTATTAGTGATAAAGAGGGTCAGTACACAAAGACAAAGGGGTCAATTCTCTGAGAAGACATGACAGAACTTAATGTATACATGTCTAACAACTGCAAGTCAATATATGTAGGGTAAAACTGACAAAACTGCAAAATAAATAGATAAATCCACTATCATAGACAAATTCATTATTACAGTTGGAGATTTCAACACTATTCTTCCATTAATTGAAAGATCAAGCTTGCATAAAGTCAGTAAGGACATAAGTGAACTGAACAGCACCATCAATTAGTTGGATGTAATTGACATACACCAAAAACTTCATCCAACAACAGCAGAATATACATTCTTCTCAGGCACACATGGGATGGTCACAAGGATGGATCACATCCTGGGCCAAAAACAAACTTCAGAAAGCTTAAAAGAATAGAAAACATACACAGTATGCTCTCAGATTGCAATAGCATCAAACTAGAAATTAATCATAGAAAGACAGCTAGAAATTCTCCAAATATTTGGAGATGAGACAACACTCTTCAAAAACATAAGTTTAAAAAAAAATACCTTAAGAGAAATTTGAAAGTATTTTGAACTAAACAAAAAGGAGAATATACTGTATCAAAATGTGTGGGATGGGGTGGAGCAAGTGGCTCAGTGGCAGAATTCTCACCTGCCATGCCGGAGACCTGGTTTCAATTCCTGGAGTCTGCCCATGCCAAAAAAAAAAAAAAAAAAAAAAAAAAAAAAAAAAAAAAAAAAAAAAAAAAAAAAAAAAAAAAAAAAAAAAAAAGTGTAGGAAGCAAAGAAATAGTAAGTAGAGGGAAATTTATAGCAACAAATGCATTTATTAGGAAAAAAGTCTAAACTCAGCAATCTAAGCTTCCACCATAGGAAACTAAAAATTGAACAGTTTAAAAAGTGAGCAGAAGAACAACAATAATAAATTTCTCTGTGCACTCAGATTTTTATTTCTTTTAACCTCATAAAAGGACTTCAGTAAAAAGATTAAGAAGCGTGTCATGGATAGGTTCATGTGTCAATTTGGCAAAGTGGTGGTGCCCAGTTGTCTGGTTGGGCAAGCGCTGGCCTGTCCATTGTTATGAGGACATTTCATGGACTTAAATCATGATCACATTGGCTGCATCCTCAGCTGATTGTATTTGTAATCGGCTAAGGGGAGTGTCTTCTGCAATGAGTGACAAGAAGGCTTTTAAGGAGGATTCAGAAGGGACTATTACTCTTCCTGTTTCAGCCAGTCATCCTCTCCTGTGAAGTACATTCAGACCCTTTACTTGAGTCACTAACTTCACAGCCTGCCCTACAGACTTTTGACCCTTACATTTCCATAGTTGCCCAGCCAGCCTCTCCTGAGAGTTCACTGGGGATTTCATTGGAGTCACCAGCTTGCAGCCTGTCCTACAGACCTTGGACTCTATATTCCTATGGTTATGTGAGACACTTTTGTAAATTTTATTTCTGCAGATATCTCCTGCTGATTCTATTTCTCTACAGAATCCTAGCTAATACAGATTGGTACCAGGAGTGGCTCTTAAGAAACAGAATCTTAAAAATGGGTTTTTATGATCGGTTTTCTACTCTGACTGGACTCAAAGGCACTAAGGACTCTTTCCCTTAATCAGAATGACACTGCCAATCCGTGGGATGAGCTGGCAAAAAAGATAGTCAAAATATCACCATTGGATTCCTCTAATGCTTCACTTATATGAATCCAGGCTCTGGGGTATAATGTTTTTGACACCTTTATGGAGTTTTGTGTAATTAGGAGATATAGAGATGTTGGGTGGTTGTTGTTATATATGCTGCATACATTGATGAAGGGAAGACATGAGCTGAAGGCTTCAAATGAGAAGCTTACACACTGTATAACAGAAGTAAATATTTCTACGAGTGCCTTGAAAGAAAATCTTATTTCCTGTAACTGCAGACATGAGAGCTCTGGAAATCAAATGCAGAATCTCATTGTTAGAGTAGTAACTTTACAACATAAACTGAAATCTCAATCCTTCATGGTGTCTGCCATTAATGTGAGGGCATTGATTGGAAAGGAGTGGGGCTCTGAAAAATAGGGTGGTGACATATGAATTGAAAATGATTGCTGTGAGTCTTTTCTAGAAAACCCTGTAATAGTCTGCCCTGAGGATATAGCTGCCCCATCTGCAGCCTGCCTTGAGGAGTTGGCCATCCAACCTCCACCTGAAGTGATTACTCCTAGAGTGATTAATCCTGTTTCACCAGATGAAACTGCAAATGAAGGCCCTGAAGCAATTGGCTTGTAAGATACTTCTAATTATTTTCTAGCCCACCCACACCACCCCTCATTTCTTCCAGATCTATAACTAGACTAAAGTCACAGCAGGCCCCCAAATATGAGGTACAAAGTGTCACCCATGAGGAGGTACACTATACTCCAAAAGAGCTGCATGTGTTTTCCAATTTATATAGGCAGAAATCAGGGGAATATGAGTGGCAATGGATTTTAAGGGTGTGGGATAATGGTGGGAGGAATATAAAGCTGGATCAGGCTGAATTTATTGATATGGGCCCACAAAGCAGAGATTCTGTGTTCAATGATATAGCTCGAGGGATTAGAAAAGGCATTAGCAGTTTGTTTGGATGGCTGGCAGAAACATGGATCAAATGGTGGCCAACATTACTTGAGATTGAAATGCCAGAATTGCTTTGGTATAATGTAGATGAAGGGATACAACAGCTTAGAGAGATTGGAATGTTAAAGTGGATTTTTCCTGGAAAGTCTGCTTATACACCCCAGGAATGTCTGGAGGATGTATGTTTTGGCAGGACTGTGAGAAATTAATTTGTGAGACTACCACCATCATCCCTGAAGAGCTCTGTAGTTGCTCTTCTCTGTAGGTCATGTATTATGGTGGAAACTGCTGTCACTGAGCTGGAATTCTTAAACACAGTGGGGATGATGAGATCCCGAGTTGGCAGAAGCCAGGTGGCAATGCTTAATCACCAAAGGCAAAGTGGATATGGCTATCATAATAGACGGCAGACTCAAAGCAGGAGTCAAAATAATATGACTCACAGAGACTCGTGGCATTGGCTAGTAGATCATGGGGTACCTAGAAGTACAATGGCTGGGCAGTTTATTAAATACTTGTTTGAGCTGTATAGGCAAAAGAGTTCTAGGTCAAGTGAACAGAAGTCAAACTTGAGTTACAAAAATAGAGAGTCATGGCCCCTTAATCAATATCTAGACTTGAGACAGTTTACAGACCCAGGGCCCCTTGAATGAGGGGGAGGCCAGGTCCCTTCGGGGAAAGAAATTTATACTGTTACACTGTCACAAATTTATGCTGTTAGTCTTTCTTCCAAGTCTTCCCCAAGGAGACTGATAGCCTTATATCAGGGCAACTGTGCATTGGAAAAAGAAATTATCAGATATTTGGGAGATTATTAGACATTTGTTCAGAAGTGACATTAATTCCACAGGACTCTAAATGTTACTCTGGTCCACCAGTCAGAATGGGGGCTTGTGGGGATCAGGTGATTGATGGAATTTTAGCTCAGGTCTGTCTCACAGTGGATACAGTGGGCCCCCAGACTCACTGTGTAGTCATTTCCCCAGTTCCAGAATTCATAACAGGAATAGATATACTGAGCAACTGGCAGAATCCCTGCATTGGCTCTTTTACTCATGGAGTGAGGGCTAATATGATAGGAAAGGCCAAGTGGAAGCCACTAGAACTGCTCCTACTTAGCAAAGCAGTAAATCAAAAGTAACACTGATTCCTGGGGGGATTGCAGAGATCACTGTCACCCTTCAGGACTTGAAGGGTGGGGAAAGAGGCTGACTGGTGTTCACATCTCCATTCAACTCCCCTACTTGGCCTGTGAAGAAAACAGATGGGTCTTGGAGCATGATAGTGGATTATCATAAGCTCAACCAGGTGATAACTCCAATTTCAACTGTTGTTCTGGATGTGGTATCATTGCTTGAGCAAATAAATACATCCTTTGGTACATGGTATGCAGCTATTGATCTGGCAAATGCTTTTTTTCCTCAATAGCTGTTAGCAAAGACCACCAGAAACAATTTGCTTTCAATTGGGAAGGTCAGTAATATACGTTCACTGTCCTACCTCAGGGGTATATCAACTCTCTAGCCCTATGTCATAATCTTGACTTCAGGGACCTTGATTGTTTCTCCCTCCCATAAGACATCACACTGGTGATTATATTGATGATATCATGATGATTGGACCTAGTGAGCAAGAAGTAGCAGCTTCTATAGACTTATTGGTAAGGACTTTGTCAGAGGATGAGAGATAAATCCAACAAAAATACAGGGCCTTCCACCTCAGTGAAATTTCTAGTTGTCCAGTGGTTTGGGGCATGTCAAGAAATCCTTTCTAAGGTGAAGGAGAAGGTGCTGCATCTGCCTCTACTATGACCAAAAAAGAGACACAATGCCTAGTTGGTCCTATGGATTTCGGCGACAACATATTCCTCATTTGCATGTGCTACTCCAGCCCATTTTATTGAGTGACCAGAAAGCAAGTGGAGGCTCTGTGACAAGATTAGGCTGCTGTATAAGCTGCTCTGCCATTTAGACCAAATGATCCAGCAGATCCAATGGTGTTGGAAGTGGCAGTGGCAAATATAGATGCTGTCTGGAGCTTCTGGCAGGCCCCTAGAGGAGAATCACAAACCAGAACCTTAGGATTTTGGAGCAAAGCCTTACCATCTGCTGCAGATAACTACTCTCTTTTTAAGAAACAGCTTTTGACCTGCTACTGGGCTTTAGTAGAGACTGACACTTAACCATGGGCCACCATGTTACCATCAGACCTGAGTTGCCTATCATGAGCTGGATGTTATCTGACCCACAGAGCTATAAAGGTGGGCATGCACAGCAGCACCCCATCATAAAATGGAAATGATATATATGGGAAAGGGCCAGAGCAGGTCCTGAAGGCACAAGTAAGTTACATGAAGAAGTGGCCCAAATGCCCATGGTCTGCACTCCTGCAACATTACTTCTTCAAGTGGCCTCTTGGAGAGTTTCTTACAGTGAATTGACTGAGGAAGAGAAAACTTGGGCCTGGTTTACAGATGGTTCACCATGATATGCAGGTACCACCTGAAAGTGCACAGCAGAAGCACTACAACCCCTTTCTAGGATGTCCCTGAAGGACAATGGTGAGGGAAAATTCTCTCAGTGGGCAGAACTTTGAGCATTGCATCAGATTGTTCATTTTGCTTTGAAGAAGGAGAACTGGCTAGTGGCATGTTTGTATACTGACTCATGGGCTGTTGCTAATGGTTTGGCTGGATGGTCAGGGACTTGGAAAGAACATGATTGGAAAATTGGTGAAAAAGAGGTCTGGGGAAGAGGTAAGTGGATAGACCTTTCTGAGTGGGCTAAAAACATGAACATATTTGTGTCTCATGTGAATGTGCACCAGAGGGTGACTTCAGAAGAGGAAAGTTTTAATAATCAAATGGATAAAATGGCCTATTCTGTGGATACCAGTCAGCCTCTTTCCCCAGCAGCTCCTGTCATTGCCCAATGGGCTCATGAACAAAGCGGTCATGGTGGTAGGGATGGAGGTTATGCATGGGCTCAGCAACACGAACT
This sequence comes from Myrmecophaga tridactyla, assembly GCA_004026745.1. Taxonomy (NCBI): domain Eukaryota; kingdom Metazoa; phylum Chordata; class Mammalia; order Pilosa; family Myrmecophagidae; genus Myrmecophaga; species Myrmecophaga tridactyla. The sequence continues at coordinate 61,226 of PVIY010002477.1, forward strand.
TCCACTCACCAAGGCTGACTTGGCTATAACCACTACTGAGTGCCCAATCTGCCAGCAACAGAGACCCACATTCAGCCTCCAATATGGCATCATTCCCTGAGATTATCAGCCAGCTACACGGTGGCAAGTTGATTACATTGGAACACTCCATTCATGGAAGGAGCAGCAATTTGTCCTAACTGGAATAGACACATACTCTGGATATGGGTTTGCTTTCCTTGCATGCAATGTTTCTGCCAAAACTACCATCCATGGACTTACAGAATGCCTTATCCATCATCATGGCATTCCATACAGCATTTCGTCTGATCAAGGAACCCACTTCATGGCAAAAGAAGTGCAGGAATTGGTACATGCTCAGGGAATTCTTTGGTCTTACCATGACACCCATCATCCAGAGACATAGAACAGCAGAATGGCCTTTTGAAAACTCAATTATGGTGCCAAAGTGTGGCAATACTTTGCAGGACTGGGGTGATGTTCTCCAGGAGGCTGTGCATACTCTGAATCAGCATTAACTGCATGATACTTTTTCTCCCATAGCCAGGATCCATGGGTCCAAGAACTGAAGGGTGGAAATGGGAGTGGCACCACTCACTATTACCCCTAGTGATCCACTAGGAAAATTTTTTATTCTTTTCCCTGAGACCTGGAGTTCTGCTGGTCTACAAGTTTTAGTTTCAGAAGGGGGAGTGCCTCCACCAGGAGAAACAAAAATGATCCATTGAATTGGAATCTAAGACTGCCACCTGGTCACTTTGGGTTACTCATGCCCCTGGATCAACAAGCCAAGAAGGGGATTATTTTACTGGTGGGTTGATTGACCTTGACTATCAGTGGGAAATCGGACTGCATCTATGCAGTGGAGGTAAAGAAGAGTTTTCCTGGAATATAGGAGATCCTCTAGGATGTCTTTTAGTACTACCATGCCCTGTGATAAAATCAATGGAAAACTGAAACAACCCAATCCAGGCAGGACTACCAATGGCTCTCAAATTTCAGAAATGAAGGTTTGGGTCACCCCACCAGGCAAAGAACCCTGGACAGCTGAAATACTTGCTGAAGGTAAAGGGAACATGGAATGGGTAGTGGAAGAATGTAGTGATAAATATGAACTACAACCATGTGATCAGTTACAGAAATGAAGGCTGTAATGCTGTTTTGTTCATATTACAGCATTTAAGTAATAACATATCAAGTTTAAGAGTGAATATTACCCAAGGACTTGTGTCTTATTCTGGGGAGATTTAATGTATTTCTGCTTGTGCATGGGACAGTTGAATATTGTTAGGCAAGGAAAAAGTGTGTCTATTATTGTTTTTTATTTAGAGAGTAAACATAGTTTAAGGTGATGTGTACAGCTGCCAAGTTGACAAGGGGTAAACTGTCATGGTCCAGTTCACATGTCAACTTGGCCAGGTTGTGCTGCCCGGTTGTCTGGTTGGGCAAGCCCTTATCACTCTGTTGCTTTGTGGACACTTCATGGACTTAAATCATGATCACATTGGCTGCATCCACAGCTGATTGCATTTGTAATCAGGTAAAGGGAGTGTATCCTGCAATGAGTGAAACTTAATCTAATCACTAGAAAGCTTTTAAGGGGGATTCAGAAGAGACAGTCACTTTTCCTGCTTCAGTTGGCGAGCCTCTCCTGTGGAGTTCATCCAGACCCTTCATTGAAGCTGCCAGGTTCACAGCCTGTCCTATGGATTTTGGACCCTTACATTCCCATGGCTGCCCAGCCAGCCTCTCCTCAGAGTTCATTGAGAACCTTCATTTGAATTGCCAGCCTGTGGCTTGCTCTACAGACCTTGGACTCTACATTCCAATGGTTACAAGAGACACTTATAAATTTTATACCTATGGATATGTCCTGCTGTTTCTGTTTCTCTAGAGAACCCTAGCAAGTTCAAATGGGAGGCAAGTGTAGTTTAGTCATAGAATTATTGCCTGCCATGTGGGAGGCACAGGTTCAATTCCTGGTCCATGCACTTCCCAGAAAAATGAATAAGCAAAACAAACAAACAAAAATTCAACAAATGGTGCTGCAACAATGAGATTCTCACATGGAAAAACATGAAATGTGACCCCAGTCATACAGAATACAAAAAAAAAGGATTTAGACTCACCTTGAATGGGTGGGTCACATCTTAATTGAAATAACCTAGCCTAAAGGTCTTACCCACAGCAGGTCTCACCTACAGGAATGGCTTAGAATAACATGGCCTTTTCTAGGGTACAAAATAACTTTCAAACCAGCATTGACACTGAAGAGATCCAGTTACGGGCTGGATTTGAAGTGGTGGTTGGGAGGAAGGGTTAAAGAGATAAATCGCTGGCATTGAATATATTCTGCATGATAGTGTCATGGTAAATATATGGCATTAGTCATTTGTCAGAACACTGAGAACTGTGTACACAAAGAGTGAACACTAATGTTAACTATTGACCTTTGTTACTAATATTGAATCAATATAGGTTCATTAATTGTAACAATTATGTCACACTATTACAAGATGTCAATAATAGGGGAAACTATATGTATGGTGGGATATATTGGAACTCTCTGTACTTTAAAAAAATTTTTTCTGTAAACATAAAACAGCTCTAGAAATAAAGTTCATTACTTAAAAAAGAGAAACATTAATTTCTTTTAAAAAATACCCATATGGGAATCTTTAAAAATTTGTAAATATTAGAAAAATTTAAAAAATCTTATTGTTATAACAATCAGCATTAGATTTATCACGACTTTTCTTACACCAAAGTATATTTATTTTTAATCATGTCTATATACACCAACTGGTTTTATCACATTAACTAAAACAAATGTATTTTGTGGAATTATTGAAACTTCAGAAAAAATATTTCATCTAGGTTTATTTCTACCTTAATGCTGAATGCCTTTAGTAAAAAGAAATCATAGCAGTAATTCATTGCCCTGTCTACCAAAGAAATAATATTAATATCTCTTGAGGAAATAGCCAGGCCAATGCAGTAGCAAGGCTGCAGATGATCAACGAGTTCCTTCTAAGCCTCATTCCTGCACCTCTTAACTTGTCTCATGCATTCAGATTCTTATTCCTCAGTAAATCAGGAATAAGCTGACCAGCTAACACTGATATGGGAATTTTATAGCATTCCAATCACCCCTCTGGGTATCTTCCCTTGAAAATTAAGTGAGATAGCCAAAGAGTTCGATGCCCCATCAGGTGGTGCCTATACCCTCTGACAAGCAAGAAATAGCTATAGAAAACAAACTTTCATCCCTCAGCAACTCTTAAGATTAAGGGGCAAAAACTCTCAGAGGGAAAAGTTGAGGCAGGCTAGCACAGGGACCTGAGAAAGGAGAGAAGTCCTTGACTAAGGATGGTTATCAAAGTTAGGAAGGCCAGTCCCCACAGACACCCTGCCCAGTGACTACCCACTTATTGGAATTTTAATAGAAAATATCTTTAAAGAAAGATGCTTTTTATTTGGAACATAACTTCATTTCTGCATCTTCCTTATCTGAATACAGGTACTTAGACAATGACGTGGTTAAAATTTACTTGAACATGACAATACAACTGTCGGCACTTTGGATTGAATTTTCCAGTAAGATTCTATTTCCTATTTAGAGTATATAGTAGGCACAAAAGTTCATTCCATATCCATGCCTAGAGAGCAATGTGACCATATGCATTTAAAATTTTTAGGTTAGGAAAATTTCCTGCACATAAATTACTTTTCCTTCATTGCTATTCAACATCTTTTTCCTTTTCTTTCTTTAATAATAACAGGCAGGAACCTTTTATTCTGCATATGTTCACTCTGTGATGATAGTGAATTTTAGACACAAACCCAACAGATCTAGAGAAGAGGAAAGGTAGAAATTTAGGAAAATATTAGGAAAGGAAACCTTGGGGATTAGAAAATTAATTCAAAAGTAGGATTTAAATTCATGAATTCATTCTCATATTCATTTACTTATATGGGATTATGCAGACAGTTAATGCACAATGATATTGCAGTAATGCAAAGCCTATGAGCACTATACAATAAAATTCCTTAAGTAGTCAAACATAGGACTAGGAATGGTCCAAAGACTAGAAGAGGGATGTATAAGTGGTAGAAAAGCCAGAATTAGAGGAATGAAGCAAGAATTTCATCACATCTACTTTTACATGAATGCAGACTTCCAAATTTCCCTGATTTCCAAAACCTTTCTGGTCTTTTGTCTTTGTTAGTTGAATATATATTTTCAGGTTCATATTTCATAATAATATCATTATCATTTGTTTATAAGAGTAAGTTCTGATATCTATGACAGCCAAGCTATAAATTAGAGTATCACTTTGATTCAGGTACCACTGACATCTCACAAAGTTTGATTTTTAAACTGGTGGATGGTGGGGGGAATGTTCTTCATTCTACACTGGGATTAAGTGCTTTTATTTATTAAATTTTACTTTTTTCCATTTTTATGTTTTTTGAGGGGGATCCATAACAGAGTTCATGTCTGTACCTTAGTACCCTCATGCTACTTACAGCAAAAAAAAAGAAAAAATATATAAATTCAGCTGGAATGGACTGCCTTCTTCTTTGTGACTATCAATATCTGCTCTCAAAGGATTGCAATATCAATATTTACACTTTATTGTGAATGTGTTTTTTTCTCTTGCCTTGTCTTGCAGAATTTGCATTGCAAATTCATTAGGTTTTTTTTTCCCCCTAAAAAGGTTTTTATCAATTTAGAAGCATTTCAGAAAGACACAGGCACTGGATTTAGGTGAGGGTATTTTTGTGGCTATTGGGAACGTTCCAAATTCTCTGAATCCCATAATTTGTAGTTTGTTTATTCTGGGTATATGCTAATCCAAACCTCTTTCAGTGCTGTTCTTGGGTCTTAGAAATAGTTACTTAGGAACTGAATCATTCTGGTCATTTGTACTTTTATTTTGAATCCCAAGAAAATTCAAGACTAAAATTTCTTCAATAAAATGGGAGATTTAAAAAGAAATCATTCCTATTATGTGTCCACTACATTGTAAGTTCCATTAAGGCAGCCATATACTTCTAAAACTATTGATAAGAGCTTCTGAATGTTGTCCCTGAAAAGTCCTTTTAACACTAAATTATGACAGTTTTCAGAGAGAAATAAAAAGACATGCTATTCTGTGAGCACGGGTGTATTCACACACACTAGAAAATTGAAATCCAATTCGGAAGGCAATATTGGAAACAATTTGAGCCTGGATCCAATCTAGCTAGGCTGAAATAGCACAAGAAATGACTTTGAAGATGATTCTGCCATTTTTTCAGTTCATTCTGTATGACTGGAGTTATCAATATGGAAGGTACTGGAAAAATCACATTACATTCCTGCTTATGTCATTTCAGCCAGATCAGAGACTGAAAGTTACATCCTATGGTGCCATTTTAATAAAATATCACACAGTGAAGTTAAAGAATTAAAACAGGAAGCAAAATTAAAATGTGTTTGGCCTATAAAAATTTAATTGCAAAAAACAATTACAAATGTTAGTTATTCTTAAATAATAAATGGAATCCCTTATTCAACCACAGCTCATGCTTCAGACATTCTCTTCCACTTTAACATTTTATACGTTCATTATATAAATGTTTCCTTTTGTGGACTAAATTCATTTTTAAAAACGTGCTGTTCTAATTGTTTTGAGAATTGAATTTTCACAAAAATAATTGTGTTATACATGCAATAAGGGAGAACTGAGTAAAAGAAATCTTCCTTTTTGTAAAAGGAAGAACATTTCTGGCATATAAAAGATCAGCCTGGCATATTTGTTTTTAAGTTGTATTTCTAAAAATCCGTTGGAAGATTCCTGGGAGTGGTTCATATTTCTGGAAGTGTCTTATCCAGGTTCATTTTTGCCCATGGACACTCGGACCCCTTTGCTGTGTGTGGTGACTGTGACCCTTGGCTTACAAAGAGAACAGCCAGTGCATTGGATGAACTCAAAACTTTCTGTCTGAGGGTCACAATTCTTTGTGCCTCCTGTCACCAAAGCCCTTATAATTAGGGTTTTAGTTCCTCTGGGACTACCGCAACTTATCTCTCTAATCCAACCTTTATGGGCTGGTTGTGATGATAAATTATATGGTTGACATTCTTTAAACCAATTGTAACTGACCAGACTTTGTACCTACCTGTCTAACTCTTCATCAGAATCAGCGTGGTTCATTCCTTCTGTCTCCATCATTACCCAATGGGAATCACTGCTCCTGTAGTGACAAGAGCATTGATGTAAATTTATTTGAATAAAGAGATAACAAAAAAATTATCCTTCCCCTTTAATTACACACCAACAATGTAGTTGTCAAAAGTGGGTAGAAAATAGTGGTGTCTATTGGTAATAATTTGATGTCTGTATTTTTTGTTGTTTTATTGTCTGCTGTTTTAGTGTCGCAAAAATTATCTTCTACCTTCCTAATTTCATCAATTCCTCTTGTCCAAACACACAGTTTATGGATTTTAAAGAGAATTGTTTTACTATTATTAATTCCAGAGTGGATAGAGTAGAAGAGTCAAAATACATGCCAAAATAAATTATATGTCTTTAAAAACAATTATTCTTTTCAAATGATTTCAGAAAATAAAATGAGATAAAAAGCAGTAACAGTTAAGTAAGCAGTAATAACTCACGGACTATAGAGCTTGCAGACATACCTACAAGATTCAGAGAATTTTAAGACTATAAGACCTAGAACCCTGCTGGGAGAGTTCTGGTTGCATAAGCATCTTCCACATGGTTGTTCTTAAAACAGACCTCAACTGAGATTGCACTGCTGGATTGCACTGCTGGGGTATTGGATCGAAGTATAGATATAAATTTATCTCTGATGGTCTTTATCTGTTGAGATAAAACATAATGCCTTAGTTCCCTCTAAATCAACACTACAGGGTGATAATGCGCTGTTCCCTGATCACTTCTTGAGAAAGGAATCTGACTGCCCCTGTGGAAAAGATTTCCTTTTGAGGACTTCAGTACTGAAAGCACACTTTATGCTCTTTGATGATGTAGTCACAATCTGATAAGATTCACAGCTCTTGTGATTTGTTTTCTGCTTATGTTAATCTACATGATTTTACTACATCTCACCTTTCCCACAAGTTCTTTTCCTGATATCTTCCTAATCTCCAAAAGTTTTTTTTTTGAAAGAGCAATTGATCCATAGATCGGTCTTTTAATATTTCTCCTCAGTTGCTGCTCTCTAGCTTTTTATTTTGTGGAGTTCTCACAAGGACCATGGATTTCACTGTTCCCAGCTGTTTCAGGTAAACACTGTGCCCAAATCACTGGCCTTCATTGGGAGGTCACTATCCTCAGAGTCCCAGGCAAAAAAGTCTGGAATGAATTAATTCAGGGTGGAGCACAGCCTCTGATACTATTAAAATTCCCCACATCATTTTAATATTCAATCTTCATTGAAATCCACTACCCTGATGGAATCTTTCTCTTTATATTTCTCACGAAATATCTTCTAGCCTTCTAGAGAGAGACAAAATTCCAGTAACATAAGGTTGCTTTCAAATTTGCCCTTTTTGACAACACAAAGTGATCTTCTCTAGCTTACGTTATAGATATGTGTATGTTCAATTTAATTTTTTTTTTATTTGCATGGGCAGGCTCCATAAATTGAACCCAGGTCTCCAGCATGGCAGGTGAGAGTTCTGCCACTGAGCCACCATTACACCACCCTCAATTAGATTTTTATTTTCTAATTTAAACATCTTTAAGGTTTTTTAAAAGTATCTTTCTCACTGATTTAAAATTTTGCAGCAAAAATGGGATACAAGATGTCATGCATATTCTAATCATTTCATGAAGAGAAACTATTTCACATCTTAACATCCCTGTCTTCCAGGTGCCAACACAAGGGATGAAGTGTTAGAAGTCAATTAATTTCAAAAAGTCTTGTATTACACTAGCTTTTGCTATAACAACTTAATAATATTGATTCACACTAAGATTATAGGCAACAGACATCCTTTCATCCTTTGTTATTTATACTGTTAATGATATAGATATGAAATTCAACCTGTAACAATAGACGTTTGAGACAGAATTGGTAGAAATTTCTCTGTGGTTTTTAATTAATATTTTCTTAATCTTTCAATGTGTTAAAATCTATGGTATAATTTTCACATAACTTTCCTTTAATCCCTTTTCCCTCCAAATTAGATGATTTAGAATATGCCCCTTATGCACTTTCCTCTGATTAAAAAAAATGTTTACCCTGATCATTATGAAAAATCTATGTAATTTGGAATCTGCAAAGTTCACTGTCAATTTTAAACATGGTAAATACCCTCATGATCTAAATGATATAGAAGTTGATTAAGTTGCATCAAGCTGATGTCCCTGGAAAGATAAAAACAAAAAACACCCTGATGAACTTTAAGATCTAGACTTTTACAGAATATGGTAGGAGCACTGAAGTTGGAAGGAAGATAGAATTGGAAGCAATATTATAGTACTGGGACTGGACCTCAATTTTTAATATATTTGTGAAAAGTAATCTTTTTGGAGTCAGGTTCTATGTGATACCCAACCCTTTCCCATATTCCTGATTGGGAAGGAGAGAGTTTATTTTTGGAACAGAATCCAGGGCTTTCTGGTTTCCAGGAGGAATGATCAATGAGTATGCAAGATGCCTCCGAAGCCGGGATACCTAGGACTTCAGCAGCAGTAAGAAGTGTAGAAGCTTTGAATCTGCAGCCAGGGGAATGTGCAGTGGTGAGGGGCATCCTCACATCAGAACCAAAATATGATTTATCTCTGTCTTCTGGAAGAATCCTGGAAGTATAGGCTGTTCCAGACAATAACAGGGAGGGTCCTGGTCTGATCATTGCTATTTTTCTCTCAGTTTTGCATATGTTTTGTAAATATTTCAACAAGTCTATCATATAATAGGTGAGGTATTTTTGTGTGTGGGTGGGGGTAGGGGAATTTTTCTTTTTTAGAACCAGCAAATTGATTTTATATTTTTGTTAAATTTTACACCTACTGCTTGAGGTTATGAAAATCTGTCCAGATATTGATCATGTTTTCTGATAGTTCTCAATTTTCCATATTCCTTCAACACATATTTTATCACTGTCCCCATTTTTAACATTAGGGTGAGTGATATTAGATACCCTAATAAATTTTAGATAGAAGATATAGAGAGATAGATGATAGATAGGTAGATAGAGATAAAGACTTGCCTGTTAACTTTCGCCAGAGGAACATACTTTCTCTTTGACAGTATTTGAAAATATTTTCCTTCAATTTTTCAGATAACCATACACCACATTTTAATAGCACCCAGTACATATTTTAAACCTTTCACACTAAGATCTAATGATAAGTTTTGCAAATATAATCCTAAAGTAAAGTCAGATGTACTTGGGTCTATAATGTTTCCCTGAATCTACTAGTTTAATTACATTTCCAAAATCAGGATGAATTTATAAGAATCATTACTTACTTTTTTAAGGTGTTCGAAAGCTCTCAGAATGTGATATACCAGAAATTGAATGGCTTTTTAAAAGGGGGAATTTATTAAGTTGCAAGTTTACAGGGCTAAGGCTTTGAAAATGTCCAAATTAAGGCACCAACAAGAGGTTACTTTCACTTAAGAATAGTCAATGAAGTTCAAGGTTTCTCTCTCAACTGGAAAGGTACATGATGAATGTGGCAACATCTGCTAGCTTTTTCTCCAGGCTTCTTGTTTTATGAATTCCCCCAGGGACGTTTTCCTTTTTCATCTTCAAAAGTCTCTGTCTACACGGACTCTCATGACTCTTTCCAAAATGATTCCCTCTTAAAGGGCTCCAGTGAACAACCCCATTTTGAAGGGTGGAGACACATCTCCATGGAAATCGTCTAATCAAAGTTGACACCCACAATTGGGTGGGTCACATCTCCATGGGAACAAAAAAAAAAAAAACTCCCACCCAGCAATATTGAATGAGGATTAAAAGTCACGGCTTTTCTGGGGTCCACCACAGCTTCAAACCAGCACAGGTGTGATAAGCAGAATAAATGACCCCATCCTAATTCCCATGGAGATGCATGACCAAGAGGAATAAAGGTTGCTAATATCCTGACCTTAAAATAATTAGGTTATTTTGAATCATCCAGGGACACCCAGATGTAGTCAAGAGGGTCTTTAAAAGTAGAAAAAGGTGGCAGAGAGTGTGAAAGTCATCAAAGAGGATGAGACAACAGAAGCAGATGTCATGGTGAAACAATGCTGAAGGACTCAACCCAGCATTGCTGGAGTGACAAATGGAGTGGATTGTGCACCAGTGAATTTGGGTAACAAACCATTTTTTTCCCAGAGCCTCACAGAAAAGAAGATAGCAAACTAAACCTTGCTTTTCTTGCAGTGAGATCCATTTCAGACCTCTTACCTCCAGAACTGGATGATAATAAACTTGAGTTGATAAGCCAAGAAGTTTGTATAAGTTTAACAGCAGCAGCAGGAAACTAATACATAAAGTTACTAAGATAACTCTTCCCTGAGATGAAAGTGGGTAAAATCCATCTTCTCTTTTCTTATTGTGCCAGTTTGAAAGGATTTATGTACCCTAGAAAAGCCATGTTTTAATCCTAATCCATTTTATGGAGGCAGCCATTTCTTTTAATCCCCATTCAGTGCTATAAATTGGAAACTTTATTAGATTATCTCCCCAGAGATGTGACTTGTCCAAATGTGGGTATTAACCTTGGATTAGAGGGAGATGTAACTCCACCCATTTCAGGTGGGTCTTGATTACTTTACTGGAGTCCTTTAAAAGAGGAAGCATTTTGGAAAAGGCTTGAGATTCTGAGAGAGCAGAATGATGAGATCCATGAAAGTCACTAGAAGTACCAGAGCTCACACAGCCAGAGACTTTTGGAGATGAAGAAGGAAATCATCCCTGGGGGAGCTTCATGAAACAAGAAGCCTGAAGAAAAAAGTAGCAGATGTCACCATGTTCGCCATATGCCTTTCCAGTTGAGAGAGAAATTCTGAACTTCATCAACCCTGCTTTAGTGAAGATAACCTCTTGTTGGTGCCTTAATTTGGACATTTTTATATATAGACTTGCTTCAATTGGGACTTTTTTAGCCTTTGAACTAGAAACTTGTAACTTATTAAATTCCTCTTTTTAAAAGTCATTCCAATTTGGTATATCAACATTCCAACACTTAGTAAACTAGAACACTCATATAGGTAGATAGATGCATCCATTCTATATTTTGTAGACAATTATTTGGTACCATATTTGTTCTATTTCATAATATGTAAATAGAAACTATAGACATACTTTTCTAGCAGGCAAAAGAGTGAAAAGGTGAATAAAATGTGAGTGTGCAAGATAGAAAAAGTAGGAGTTTTCAGGATGCACCGATCACTGGTAGAAGCACAAAATAATAGAGATTATCTAAGTTTTTCATTTTTTCTAAGAATATTGGATTGTTTACAAGCCTCAATGGAAAGGTAATCTTCTACTCCTGGGATATAAAGATTGCATTTTACTCTCCTACTAAATATTAAGAAAATGTAATAAGGGGTAAAAATGAACTAAGTAGTAAATTAAAGCAAAGTTTCTGAAAACTAGGATTTAAAAGTCAAAGGAGAAAGGGTGCATGGGTGGCTCAGTGGTAGAATGTCCACCTTCTATGAGGGAGACCCGAGTTTGATTTCCAGACCATGCACCTTCCCCCCCCAAAAAAAAAGAATAAAAGGAGAGAGAGAGCTCCCAGAAGGAAGTAAAAGACAGGAATGGAAAGGAGGAATTTCCTCTCCCATATTCAGATTTCCCAATGTCTTAATGAGTCTAGGCTAGATCACATCTGGTAATAAGTTTCCATGAGAGGTAAGATTTCTTTAGTGAAAATAAATCTGAAATAATTCCTTTCCACTGTCTCAGACATGTTACTAGAAAGAGGGTGGACTTCATGTGGAAAGAGTTCTCTCCATCATATCTGATTAGGTGCTACCATTTTGAATTTCATAGGGGCATACTGTTTATTTTATGTGAATGGGGTTCAGTCAGAAACTTTAGTCCATTTCAGGCCTTCCATCATCCTTTCAGTTGTCTAAAAAATTTCAGAGACAACACATAATCATTCAGCATCCTCATATAAAAATTCTCTCTCCATTAATGGAAGATATAATTCCTCTTGGTTAAGATTGATTTTATTCGTTTTCACTTTTTTTTTGTTCTGTACTGTTTTGTTTTATTTATATAGGATTCTTTTGATTGCAAGTAAGTGACAGAAACCAAACCTATACAAGCCTAAAAGCATACACACAAAGGGTGGGGGACTTGGTTGGAAAAATACTGAAAGTCACAAGATTGAAAAAATGACAGAACTGAAGGACTAAAATTGGGGGTGAATGACAATTATTTTGATTGCATTTTACTCTCTCAGTATTGATCATTTTTAGCTTCATTTTCACAAGCCCAATTTCTCTACTCAGTAGAAGAATAGAGAATCCATCCCTCCATTTTCAGAAGTAAAATTCTGGGGAAAGGTAACATTTGACCTGCTTGGGATTATAGCCCATTGTGCTAAGAAAGATGGAATTCAATGATAAGCTTTTTCAGATTCATCTGTCTACTTTTGAATCAGAATGTGTAGGATCTGCTTTCATGGAAAGAAAGGATGCAGATGCTGGGAAGGTAAAAAAAAATAATAATAAAATCACCACAGACTTGGACTCAGCACAGCCAATACCTCTTTTAGAATTACCTCATCTGTATTTATTGTCAACTCTCTAACATCAAATATGCTTTACAATTTTCCTCCTGAAGATGGTTTCTCCTCTCAGAGAAGACAGAAGCTAAACCAGAATTGAGTAGTTCTCATCTCTCTCTATCAGAGCCTCTTGCCCAAAGCTGCAAGTTCCTCTTTTCATTGCTTTCTTCACTGGAAATCAGCCATTTTCATTTTCTTAGAATTTTTCCAAATCATCAGCTTATCTAAGATTTAGATTTCTGAAAATGGTGATTTTAGAAGGGTTCTATATTTTTCTTTTTTCTTCAACTTCATTTTTTTGGTGGGGGAGATACATATCTTTTTTTTTTTCATATGGGCAGGCACCAGGAACTGAACCCGGGTCTCTGGCATGGCAGGAAAGAACTCTGCCACTGAGCCACCATGGCCCACTCCAGCCATCATTTTAATAATCCAAGTGCATGAGGTTTTGGGGTTTTCTTTTTTGTTTTTTTGTAGGAATATTGGTCTTTTAAGATATATCCTTGCCTCCCTTTCAAAGCCATTAGAAATATTGCATCTGGATGTGGATCGAGATTCTCCCAAATTTCAGGATTGATTTTTCACCCCCCATAAATAAATGATAAGTAAATAGCTATCATTATTTTTTGTATGCTATATATGTCCAGGGTCACATTTCATTCTTTTTCCATGTATCTGGTCATTGCAGCACCATTTGTTGAATTTTTGTTTGTTTGTTTTTTTCTTTCTTTCTTTATATTTGGAAAGTGCATGGGTCGGGAATTGAACCTGGGTCTCCCACATGACAGGTGAGAATTCTACCAGTGAACCATCCTTGCACCCCAACAGCTATCCTTTTTGTGCTTAAAAATATCTATAATCCTCCCCTTATATATTACAAAAACTTTAGAAGCATGTTCTCTCTCCATCACTTCTACTAGATTTTATTTATTGTTTAAAATTATTTTGAGATTGGCAGTGTTCTCTTCCTTTCCCTAAATTCAGTGACAAGTCATTATCAGAAACACAACGTGAGAAATATCACACTTATGTTGTGTTTTTGCTTTTGTTTGTTTGCTTGTTTGAGCTGACTGAGACCACTAGCAGATGGTTTAAGTCCTATCTTGTTACCACATATAGCTACTGAGCCAGTTTAGTGGTTTTGATAGGGACATGTCACCCATTCTCTGCTTCTCTCTGGGAGGGCTGGAATTTGTCACCACATTGAGAACAATTTCATTCTTCTCCATTTTGATCTTTACCAAACAATTCTCCAAAGGAACGAACCCAGGTCCATGGTGTTTTATGTAGGTATATATATTTGTTACATATTGCTATTTTACCTCCTCTCCCAAATAGTGTATTTACTTGAAAAAGATATATACTATTTGTTTATATTAGTGGGCAATAGACATGTTGTTAGGACAAGAGCTGGCTACCCTGGGAGGGTCTAGTAAGGTGACACTGGTTTGGTGTGTTTCCTCATTCTTGGCTCTGACCTTCAGTTTTTCATGCACATTGCTCCCAACCTTCTGGTCTTGTAAGGTAGACACATGTTAATATGTGTCAAAAGAACCTCACATATAAACCAACATTTTAGTACGTGTTTTTTAGTGAACTATGTAATTATCAAGCAGAGTTGGTTGTGTTTGTGACTCAGCATGTTCTCTCTTGAACATAGCAAATACTTGAATAAAATTGAAATACATTAGAAGAATGAAAGAGAAGTAAAAAGATTGAGTTGGAAGAATCAAGGCATCAGATGTCATTGAGTAGCCTGTACTGATTCAGTGTATACTCATAGATGATCTTATTTATGGCATTTCATTACTTTTGGATAGTTATTCTCAAGATCAAGCCTCCATTTTTCCTTGTTGTTGTTGTGGTTGTGGTTGTTTTTTACAGTGATCATCTCTCTTTCATCCATATTTTGCTATTGATAGGCTGTAGTCTCACTCTGTTCTTCCTTCTTTAGAATTGCAACATTGCATCTATTCCATTACTTCTATTGCATGTCCAAAGTCTCCTTCCCTGAATAGTGATTTTATTAGTGCACTCAAAGTTTTCACAGTGCTCACTCTCGCCTCACACTTCTCTTGGTATATTTCATTTGCAAATCTTTCAGCACAAATAGCAATAACATCTCCAAATATCAATAACATCTCTGAGATTATAGCCAAATACTGTTTCCAGATACTGCCTTTCCAGCTATATTCATATGCGGGCACTTGAAGGCGTTGGAATTCAAGATCCGTGCCATTTGGTCCCTAGTCCAATTGACATACTGGTGTCATTTAAGAGGCATAAAAAGACAGCTCTCTAAATGTACACAATTCTCCAAAAAAAAAAAAAAAGACCTATTATTTACACTTAAGGTAGTTTTATTTCCTAATGAGATTTTGGATTCTCCATGAGAACAACTGTGTTTTGTTTATCTTTATACACCAACTACTTAAACAGTACACAGCATATAACAGGGTTCTGAAAAATGTGTTTTTCACATTCTCTTATAAATACTTCCAGAGAAAAAGCAGCATTTAATCAAAGGTATTAATAATTATTATGATTTGTTTTAAACTATATTTGCTCTGAAGGCAGGTTTTGGAAGGATGGAAGTTCTTTCTGAGTTCATGATGTGGTGGACAGAGGCACATCAAGCAAGGAGTTGGACCCCAAAGTACAAATTGTGCAACCAAGAACAAACTGTTCTTACTGCACAGTCTTGTTCAGATCCCTTCCCCCATCCACTTAATACCATGTTCAGTAGGAATTTAACCCATAGGGATTTTCTTAAGTATGAATTCCTTTAGGGAGATAGCAAGATATTTTAATCCATATGTTGAAAACCCATGGGTTTTAATGTAATTGACAGTTGATAATTTTTCTATGGTTTTCCCCTCTTCTGCCTCAGTGACTTATTGAAATGGATTCATTATAAAAAAATGCAAGAAGATATTCTTCCTATTTTTTCTCACATCAATTAACTCTATCAGTGAGCACATCAGCTACACAGAATTCCTGGTACATTAATCATAAGAAAATCATTTGAATTCAAAGAGATTTATGGTTCCACTGTTAGCTTTAACAAAATTGACTATGGTAATCCTAATATAATTGATATATTTGATACATCTCAGGTTTCAATCTCAATAATGATTCAGTACCATGATTTTAGAATTCAATCCACTTGAACAGCCACCCTCCAACCAGAAAAGTAAGAGCAATTCAGTGATACATAAAAATTTAATATAATTTCACCCTTTTTTCCTTCTACTGTATCTAAATTCAAAGCTCAGTTAAAGCCTTGCCCCCTGCATTAAACAATCCCTAACTTTGTTCACCCTCAACCTCTCTTTTTCCTCTAAATATCTTTAACATGAAATGTGAAGTACATCATTTACTGTAACTTACACACTGTAATCTTTTCACTGTGCTTTGTTTTTATTGCCTTGAAGGTGGAGCTTCAAGTTTCCCTAAACATTTCCTCTACTCCCTTACCCTCCTATTCAATAAGACCTCCACCCTAGAAACACTGCTGATGCCACTTTGTTTGCAAGCTGATTGATACACAAAAAAAGCTTAATTTAGGAAAGTATGATTGTAGATTTGGTAGTTTTTATAAGGAAATGAAATGACAATAACTCTTATTGTTTTAGTCATTTCTATCAGAGCCACTTTAAGTTGTCTTTCTATTCATTTAAAATAATATATTTGTCTAAAGTTTTTTTAAAATATTTTTGTTGATATATCGTCATGCACCATATAGTCCATTCAAAGTATATAATCAATGGCTTACAACATCATTACACAGTTGTGTATTCTTCACCATGATCACTTTTAGAATATTGCATCACTCCAGAAAAATAAATCAAAAGACAAAAGAAAAAGCCTATATATCCCAGTACCCTTAGCATTCCCCCTCAATGACCACTAGTATTGCAGTCTACCCAAATTTTTTGAACTCCTTATCCCCCTCTGTGACATTTGAAACTGTTGTGTACCCCAGAAAAGCCATATTTTAAAATCCTGATTCAATAATGCAGGGTAGGATTTTTTTTTATTAAGTTGTTTCAATGGAGATGTGACCCACTTAATTGTGGGTGAGACCTTTTGATTAGTTGGTTTTCTTGGAGATGTGTCTTCACTCATTCAAGGTGGGTCACTTACTGGAGTCCTTTAATAAGGAAACATTTGGAAAAAGCTTTAGAGCCAAAAGAAACAATAGAGCCAACAGAGTTAACATGAGACCAAGACATTGGGAGATACAGAAAGAAAATAGCACTGTAAAAGCCTTTTGGAAAGAGAGGCCAGAAGGGAAAGCCTACAGACACCAACCACACGCCTTCCCAGCTGACAGAGGTGGTCTGGACTTATTGGCCTTTCTTGAATTGAGGTGTCTTTCCTTGGATGCCTTAGTTTGAATGTTGTTACAGCCTTAGAACTGTAAATATGCAACCTTAAAAATTCCCCTTTTAGAAGCTGTTCCATTTCCAGTATGTTGCATTCTGGCAGCTTTAAAAAACTAAAACACCCTCCCTATTATTCATTTAATTTTTGTCCTTAATTTTTTACTAATTTGTCCATACCCTGGATAAAAGGAGCATCAGCCACAAGGTTTTCACAATCACATGGTCACATTGTAAAAGCTAGTTATACAATCATCTTCAAGAATCATAGCTACTGGAATACAGTTCAACAGTTTCAAATACTGCCCTCTAGACACTCCAATACACCATAAACTAAAAAGGGATAGTTACATAATGCATAAGAATAACCTCCAGGATAATCTCTCGACTCTTTTTGAAATCTCTCAGCCATTGAAACTTTATTTTGTCTCATTTTTCTCTCCCCCTCTATTGGTCAAGAAGGATTTCTCAATCCCACAATGCTGAGTTCTGGCTTATGAGCCCCAAGGAGTCATGTCCCATGTAGGGAGAAGAGCAATGAATTCTCCCGCTGACTTAGCTTATAGAGTGTCGCCACATCTAAGCAACAAAAGAGGTTCTCTGGAGGTGATTCTTAGTCATAATTATAAGTAAGCTTAGCTTCTCTTTTTCAGGAATAAGTTTCAGAAAGATAAGCCCCAAGATTGAGGGCTGGGCCTATTAAATTGAAAATCAAGAATTCCCCAGGTGGGAAAGTTTAACATATTCTCCTTTCTCCCCAGTTCCCTGAGGGAACTTTGCAAATACTTTTTTTTTTCTCTGCCCAAGTTACTCTTGGATGTATCAGGTATCACACTAACCTGTACAAACCAACAAGATCTCACTCTCTGGTGTTTGAATAAATTGATCATACAGGCTAAAGTAGATAATATGCTACCAAAAACATAAATTTTGCATCAAATAAAAATCTCTTTCTTTGGTCTCACACAGTAGTTGAAGTTTTAAGATATAGACTATATCATCCTTTACCCTGTATTTTTATTTACCTTAGTCCTATCCAGATCAGCTTCATTCATATCTCTAGTTGTAGTCTGATCATTTTATTAACAGTTGTTGTATAAGGTAATGCTGACTTAATGGCTTCAGGGCTCTAACTCTGAGTCTCAGGTGTCATACAAATACCTGAAGTTCCAGGGAACAACCAGGCTATACACACATAGCTCGGCATCTCAGAATTAAGAAATAACTGTTACAAGTCTGGCATAGGTGTGACTGCTGTAAGAGTTTACAATCTAGGAAACTTTACAATAGACCCTATCCTAATAATCCATGCTCTCGACTTCAATCCCCTGAGTTAGTATATTATAATTAGTCCATATAAGTGAGACATGATAATATTTGTCTTTTTGCTTCTGAAATTTCATGTAAAATACTGTCCTTAAGGCTCATTCACCCAATTGCATGCCTCACAATTTTATTCCTTTTTGCAGCTACTCAGTAGTCCATTGCCTATATACACCACAGTTCCCCCTTCCATTCCTCAGTCGATGTTAAAGTTTGTTTCAATGCAAAGAACATATATATATGTGTGTGTGTGTGTGCATGTGTATATTCATATACATATATATACGTATCTTGAGTTTATACATACATTTGTATATATGTACATATACATGTATCTCAAGTTTCCATCAAGATATAGATAAAATACCTGTAAGGGTGTTTTTAAACTGTAGGTAACAATTTAATCTAGGGAAATAGTTTAAAAGTTATACATCCAATGGACTAATGTTCAAATTTTTCCAATGTTTGAATGTACACTTAAGGAAAAATAGACATTTAAATGTATTCTGAAAAGTGCATAGAAGATTATTGACTTATGAAAATAAACAAGATCTATAAACAATCAGCATAATACTCTCCTTGGATACATTGAGATGTGTACAAAGAATACATTTTTGGCTACAAATAATCCAACATGAAACATTCTCACATGCCCACAAAGGGAAAGAATTGTCCAAGAAGAAAATTCTTAGAATACCCAAATATTAGTTGTGACGATCAGAGAGTATAAACATGTCTGTCAGTCAAGTCAGAAAAGGTTAAAAAAAAGACAAAAACAAAACAAGTCAAAGCAAAAATAAATAAATAATAAATAAATAAAACATTAACACAAACTTCTGAGGAAAACAGATGTAAATTGGGCCGTGCCCTGCAAATATCTGCTACTTTATAGCCCCAGTGAAACTCTAGCTACACAGGAGCACATAAAAGATTAATTCTTAGACTAATCCTGATCCACAAAATGCTTCACCATTTCTCAGTCTGTTCCAGATGTCATCCTGTCTACAATTTTCTCTGGAGCTGTGGCTTCCATTCTCTTTCAGCCCCAAACCATTTTGATGATGCGTAATTAATTACTCGCTGTTGGAAACACACATCTTGACATCTATATGTAGACTTGTTGAACATTCTCCACTATTCCTGCAACTTCCAGTCTTATTTTGGAACAAGTCTTATCATTTCTGTCTCAGAATTTGTCATGTAATTCTTGGCCTTAAATGAAAATCATGAATATTTTTGAAGTGTTGATAAGCATTTTTTTAAAAATTACGAGTGCACCTATAAGCACAATGATATTAAAATGATTCAAATCAATTAACTTGCCATTTGTCTCATAACTGTCATAGGCTCATCATAGGCTATATCTTCTGACTATAAATACTTCTAAGTCAAAATGTTACCCTTGAAGTCCAATCCAAGGTAACATTACAAATTTTCTTATAGTAATAAATGAGTAGGTTGCAAAACTTAAATCACTTTTACTTGAGGAGAATTGTAGGTGTATATAGTGCTTATATGCATTTATTTCCAGTAGGAAAAGGGTGGATCATAGGAGTTATGCTGAAGGTGATAGAGAAGATATCTGTGCATTTAAATCAACAGATGTTTACTAAATATCTACCAGGAAATTCCAGATGCTTGGGAATAGGAAATTAAACATAATGTATTCAAATCTGTGCTTAACTACCATTAATTTAATAATTATTACTTGTTTCCATAAACCAATCCTAACCAAAAGGCCGAAATAACTTTTCATTTTTTTATTGAAGAAGTTGTCGGTTTACAGAAAAAATATACATAAAATAGAGTTATTGATACCATGCATTAATGTGGTACATTCACTACGATTGGTGAAAGAACATTTTAATAAATTGTACTATTAATGCTATTCTACAGCTTATCATAGGATTCACTGTGTTGTACTGTCCCATGGATATTGATTTTCTAAAAATTTTTATTCTAATAACATATGTACAACCTAAAACTTCCCCCTTTTAATCACATTCAAATATATAATTCAGTGCTTTACCTTATGTTCATAATGTTTTTGCTACCATCACCACCATCCATTAACAAAACTATTTCACAATACCGAATAGAAACACTGTACAATTTAAGTTTTAACTCCCCAATCACTAAACTCACCTTGGCCTTTCTTAACCTATATTCTCATTTCCAAATATTTTTCCCATTGTATAGGTGTGTGAATAGAATTCTAGTCAGAATTAAACTTGAATTAGAATAGAATTTCATATTCTAATTATTTCATTTCAGTGAAATCACATAATACATGTTCTTTCACATCCAGCTTATTTCATTGAGCATGATATCTTCAAGGTTCATCATTTTTCTCATATATTTGCTTTTTACAGATGAATAACATTCCATTGGTTATATTTATCATGTTTTATTTATCTTTTCATCAATTAATGGAAAATAAGTTCCTTCCATCTTTTGGCAATTGTAAATAATGCCACTATGAACATTAGTGTGTAAATATCTCTTTGAGTTTCTGCTTTAAATTCTTTGGGATATATACCTATATCTGGGATTGCTGGGTGGTATGATAATTCTATATTTAACTTTCTCAGGAACTGCTAAACTGTCTTACACAGTGGCTGCACCATTGTATATTCCCACCAACAATAATATGAATCATCCTATTTTTTTCATATCTTCTCAAACACTTGAAATTTTCCATTAAAAAATAGTATCTATTCTACTGAGTCTGAAATAGTAGCTTGTGTTTCTGCTTGCATTTCCCTAATGACTAATAATGTTGAGTAACTTCATATGCTTTGCTGCCATTCATATATCTTCTTTGGAGAAATGTCTAATCAAGACTTTCATCCATTTTTAAATTTGGTTGTTTCTCTATTTGTTGCTAAGTTGTAAGATTCTTTATGTATTCTGGATAATAAATCCTTATCAGTTATAAGGTTCCAAATATTTTCCCCATTGTATAGTTGTTTTTATTCATGTTTTACTTTCATGATAAAGTCCTTTGATGAGCAAATTTTTTTAATTTTGTTGAGATCTTATTTATCTATTTTTTCTTTTGTTGGTCATGTTTTGGGTGTAATGTCTGAGAAATCATTTAAGTTTTACTTCAATATCCTGAAAATCCTTCCCTATGTTTTCTTCTGAAATTTTATGGCTTTGGCTCTTATATTTAGGTCTTTGATTCATTTTGAATTGATTTTTGTATATTGTGTGAGCAACAGGACCATCTTCATTCTTTTGCATATGGGCATCCAGTTTTCAGCACCATTAGTTGTAGAGACTTTTCTTTCCCAATTGAGTGGACTTGGCACACTTGTCAAAAGTCAGTTGGCCGTAAATGTGAAGATTGATTTCTGGACTCTCAGTTCAATTCCATTTGTGTTTATGTCTTTTATTATGCCAGTACCTTCCTATTTTGATTACTGTAGCTTCATCATAAGTTTAAAGATATTCCAAATGCATTCTTCTTTTCCAAGATATTTTGGCATTTCCATTTCTGCAAAGAAGGTTGTTGAAATTTTTATTGGGATTGCATTGAATCTGTAAATCATTTTGGGTAGAATTTTCACCTTAGTAATATTTATTGTATTCCAGTACATCACCACAGAAAGTCCTTCCATTTATTTAGTCTTCTTTGTTTTCTTTTAGCTACATTTTGTAGTTTTTGGTTCACAAATCCTTTACATTGTTAAATTTATTCCTCAATATTTGATTATTTTAGTCTATTGTAAGTAGAATTTTTTCTTGATTCCCTCCTCACATTGTTCATGAGTAGTTGAGTTGATTTGAAAGTGTTGTGTACCCAAGAAAAGCCATGTCCTTTAATCCTGATTCAATATTGTAGTGTGGAAGACTTTGGTTAGATTGTTTCCATGGAGATTGACCCACTCAATTGTGAATGCGACCTTTTGGTTAGATAACTTCCATGTAGATGTTACACCTAATTGTGGGTGTGGCCTTCTAATTAGATGGATATGTGACTCTGCCCATTCAAAGTGGGTCTTGAATCATTTACTAGATTCCTTTAAAAGAGAAAACATTTTGGAGAAACCTTAGATGCATAAGCTTGGAGAGCAGTTGCTTCAGAGATGACACAGACAGAGACATTTGGGAATGCTGAAAGAAAACACCCCTGGGGAAGCTGTTGGATACTAGAAGCCAAGTACCAGCAGGTGCCAGCCACATGCCTTTCCAGCAGACAGAGGTGTTTGGATGCCATCAGCCTTTCTTGAGTTAAAGCATCTTTCCCTGGATGCCTTAGTTAGGACTTATAACTGTAACTTGTAATTTAATAAATTCTTTTTTTAAAAGCCACTCCATTTCTGGTATATTGCATTCCAGCTGTAATTAGTAAACCAATACAGTAATGGATAGAAATCCTTGATATTTTGCATGTTGATTGTGCACTTTGCCATTTTGCTGATTTGTTCATTAGCTCTGTTTCCTTTGTTGTAAATTTTGGGGATCTTTTATATATAGGGTTAAGTCATCTGCAAATTGTGAAAATTTCATTTCTTCATTTCCTATTTAGGGACATTTCATTTCCTAAATGCTCTGCCTAGAACTTCCAGCATAACGCTGAATAACAGTGGTGACAGTGGGCATCCTTGTCTTGCTCCTGATCTTAGAGGAAAAGTTTTCTGTCTTTCATGATTGATTATGATATTAACTATGTTTTTTATATACACCATTTATCATTTAAGGAAAACTTCTATTCCCTTTTTCTAATGTTTCAATCAAGAAAGGATTATTATTTTTTTCAAATGCTTATTCTGCATCAATGGATATGATCATGTAGATTTTTCCATTCATTCTGTTAATATGGTGTGCTACATTAATTGGTTTTCTTGGGTTGAACTACCCTTGCATACCCAGTATGAGATCCACTTGATTGGGAGGGCTGTGGTGGCTCAGTGGCAGAGTTCTCGCCTGCTATGCTGGAGACCTGGGTTCGTTTCCAGGTACCTGCCCATGTTAAAAAAAAAATCCACTTGATCATGGTGTATTGTTTTAATGTGCCATTGTATCCAATTTACAAGTATTGTGTTGAGGATTTTGTGTCTATATTCATCAGACAAATTGGTCTGTAATTTCTTTTCTTGCAGTATCTGTATCTGGCTTTTGTATTAGGGTAATCTTGGCATCATGTAATCAGTATTCCCTCTTTTTCAGTGATATTTGGAGGAGTTTGAGCAAAATTGGCATTAATTCTTTTTTGGAATAATTGGTAGAATTCATCTGTGAATCCATATTCCTGGGTTTTTCTTTGTTTGGAAGTTTTTGATAACAGATTCAATCTCTTTACTTGCAATGGAAGTCTTCTATATCTTTGAGAGTCAATTGAGGTCTTCTATTTCTTTGAGAGCCAATGTTCATTGCTCACATGTTTCTATGGATTTGAACATTTTATCTAGATTTTCTAATTTATTGGCATACCATTGTTCATAGTATCCTATTATGATCCTTTATATTTCTGTTGGATCAGTGATAATGTTCTTTTTTATTTTTTATTTTATTTATTTTTGTCTTGCTTTTTTTCTTTGACAGTCTAGATAGGTGATTGTCAATTTTATTTATCTTCTCAAAGAACCAACTTTTTATTTATTAATACTTCCAATTGTGTTTTATTCTCCAT
This sequence comes from Myrmecophaga tridactyla, assembly GCA_004026745.1. Taxonomy (NCBI): domain Eukaryota; kingdom Metazoa; phylum Chordata; class Mammalia; order Pilosa; family Myrmecophagidae; genus Myrmecophaga; species Myrmecophaga tridactyla. Next base: position 85,330 of record PVIY010002477.1, read on the forward strand.
TTCATTTTTTTCTGTTCTATTTGTTATTATTTCTATGCTTCTGCTTGCTTTGGATTTAGTTTGCTGTTCTTTGTCTAGTTCCTCCAAGTGTGTAGTTAGTTCTTTGATTTTACCTCTTTCTTCTTTCTTAATGTAAGCATTTAGGGCTATCAATTTCCCCCTTGGCACTGCCCTCACTGCATCCCATAAGTTTTGTTGTGTTTTCATTTTCATGCATCTTAAGATATTTGCTGATTTCTCTTGCAATTTCTTCTTCATCCCACTCTTTGTTTAAGAGAGTGTTATTTATGTTCCATATGCTACGGATTTTTCAGTCCTCAATCTGTTATTCATTTCCATCTTCTTTCCATACAGTGAGAGAAAATACTTTGTATAATTTTAATCTTTTTAAATGTCTTGAGTTATATTTTATGACCCATAATGTGGTCTATCCTGGAGAATGATCCATATGCACTTTAAAAGAATGTGTAGCCTGGTGTTTTGGAGTGAAATGTTCTATATAGGTCTTTTTGATCTAGTTCCTTTCTAATATTTTTCAAGTTCTCTTTTTCCTTATTAATATTCTGTCTAGATGTTCTATATATCTATTGATGGCAGCTGTAGATTAAAGTTTTCAAGTGTTATTTTGGAGGTGTCTATTTCTAACTTCAGTTTTGCCAGTTGCTTGCTTCATGTATTTTGGGGCACCATAGCTAGGTGAATAGATATTTATGTTTGTTATTTCTTCTTGGTAGATTTACCCTTTTATAAATATATAGTATCCTTTGTATCTTATAACTAATTTTAACTTAAAGTATGTTTTGCCTGATATTAGCTTACCTACCCCAACTCTTTTTGGTTACTATTTGTTTGGAATATATAATTCCAACCTTTCATTTTCAATCTATTTGGGTTTTTCAGTCAAAGATGAATCTCTCTTAAATAATACATAGTGGGCTTACACATTTTTATCCATTTGGACACTGCGTTTTTTGATTCCTGGAGAATAATACATTAACACTCAGTGATATTACTTTAAAAACAGTATAACATCCACTTTTTCCTTTGGTTTTTATGCATCATATATTTTATTTTGCCTCTCTTTTCTTTTACTGCAACCTCCTTTTCTGTACAGTTCATATTTTGTGATGTATCTGAGTGATCCCTTCCTCATTTCTGTTTCTATATATTTTTAAAATATGTTCTTTGTTGTTACCCTGGTGTTTTATTACACACCCTTCATCTATCACCTGCTAATTTGAAAAAAATACCAACTGAACTTCAAAAGCAAACTAATCCTTTCTTCCCATATCCCTGTTTCCTCTCTTTTTATTGTTTTTGTCCCACTCTACCACTTTATATTTTGCGTGTCCACTATCAGCTTATATACATTTTTCTTTTTCAATTATTATTCTGACTCTTAATGGAATTAAAAAGTAAATTTGTTTATTGAAGATAAAGAATTGGTGTATTATGTAAATTGATTTTCTTGTGTTCAGCCAGCCTTGCATATCTGGAATAAAACCCAACTTAGTCATGTAGTATAATTATTTTAATATGCCACTGGATTTGATTTCCAAGCACTGTTGATTTTTGCATATATATTCATTAAAGAGATTGGACAGTAATTTTCTCTTCTTGTACTGTCTTTGTCTGGCTTTGGTTTTGGTGTGATGTTGGCTTCACAAAATGAATTGGGCAATTTTCCCTCTTCTTCAACATTTTTTGAAGAATTTGAGCAGAATCAGTGCTAATTCTTTTTTTTTTTCCTTTGAGGACATTTTCCACATTTTATTTACATTTGAAGACTAACTTTAATCTCAAAATCACGGATCCATATACCTATTCCCTTTCTGCTGGTTTCACTTAAAATAAATGCATGGTTTGTTACACAAAGACTGTAAACAAATATGTACCATGCCTGTTACATGTAACACACAGGAACAGCTTTAAACAGAAATTCACTAACACCTCCCAACATTTTTATTATAAATAAAGGTATCAAAACAATCATGAACATATTTTGATACTGCTAGTAGTCAGCACCCACAATGTTACAAAAAATTAACACAATTTGCACATTCACTGTACCTGCCATTTTAAACAATTAAAACTTCAATTTTTCAATAAACAAGTGAACAAATTGTTCCTTTTGTTTTTCCTTCTTGAAATTAGTTTTCAGCTGCACATATCCTTCCACATCAATCTGACAGTTCTTATCATGCTTTCACCTTGTAAACCTGAATTCTACTTTAATTACTCCAGGTTAATGCTTAAATCATGCCTTGATAAGAGAAAACAGAATTGTGCTGCATTTTCCTCCTGTTACCTGAAATTATAATAAATGTACATATATTAAATACATTCTTACAAATGTCCGGACCATGTTTATCAGCTGAAATTCTTGTACTTAATGTATGGGTATTTTGCACTGTGATACTTAATCAAGACATTAACATGAGTAGGTTGTTGATTGAAGACAAATTTGAGATTACTAAAATTAACTATTGTATGTTTGTCCTTCTGATGGCTGCGGAAGCTTCACATTTTCTTTGGATGTCAGTAGATGTCTTAGCTCTTGTAATATAAATTTAATGCTCTATGAATTTTTCCATTTTACCAACACTGGTGTACTTTGTGTAGCTACCATTCCACTGGAATTATTTATTCCATTCATATTAATTTTTGTGCAAATCTAACTGATGAAGGGCTTCCTGGGTATTTAGGTCCACATTCTACTTTCAGCCTATATATTCTGTTTTTGCAATTTGTCTGTAGAGAACACCATCTTCTCCTGCAGCCTATTGCAGTTGCCCACATGCATGGCTCCCCAACAATTTGTGGTCATCCTAAAGCTAACTTCATTGTGCCTCTTAGTTACCAGCAACAGCCCAGGCTGCAGCCACTCCTCAGGGTCTCAGAGATACCAACCGCAAGTGCTAATTCCTTTTTGAATCCTGGTAGAATTCACATCTGAAGCCATCTTTTCCTTGGCTTTTCTTTGTTGGGAGATTTTTGATGACTGATTTAATCTCTTGGGATGGGTTGATTGAGGTCTTCTATTTATTCTTGAGTCAGTGCTGGTTGTTAATGCTTTCTTGGGAAGTTGTCCCTTTCATCCATGTTGTTGAGTTTTTTTTAGAATATCTCTCATTTTTTTAGAATATCCTCTTATTATCCCCTTTATTTCTGTGGGCTCTAGCAGTTATGCTCCCCTCCCATTTCTGATTTTGTTTATTTGCATCCTCTCTCTCTTTTTTCTCAGCTTAGCTAAGGGTCAATTGATTTTTTTGATTTTCTCAAAGAACCAACTTCTGTTTTTTTAATTGTCTATTGTTTTCAATTTCATTTATTTCTGATCTAGTCATTATTTCATTCCTTCTGTTGGCTTTGCAGTTAAATTGCTGTTCTTTCTGTAGTTTCTCCAGGTGAGCAGTTAATTCCTCAATTTTTGCTCTTTCATCATTTTTAATAAGGTTTTCAGGGCAATAAATTTCCCTTTCAGTGCTGCCTTTGCTGCACCCTGTAAGTTTGGGTATGTTGTGGTCTCATTTTCAACTTGTCTTGAGAAATTAACTAATTTGTCTTCTAATTTCTTCCTGATCCACTGGTTGTTTAAGAGTGTGTTGTTTAGCATCCACATATTTGAGAAAATTCCAGCTTTCTGCCTGTTATTTTCTAAAATACTTTTATTGACAAATTTTCACACACATACAGTCCATACATACTGTACAATCAATGGCATATACTATAACTACTAACTCTCTCTCTCTCATTGACCTCTATTATTTCCATCTATCCAATTTACTTTATCCCTTATTCCTCTATTATTTATTTATTTGTTATCCATATGTTTTACTCATCTGACCATACCCTGGATAAAAGGAGCATTAACATAAGGTTTTCACAATCACACTCACATTGTAAAAGTTATATCTTTATACAATTGTGTCCAAGAATCAAGGCTACTGGGTAGCAGCCCACAGTGGCTCAGCAGGTAGAGCTCTCACCTGCCATGCTGAAGGCCTGGGTTCAGTTACTAGTGCCCTGCCCATGAAAAAAAAAGAAGAAGAAAGAAAAAAAAAAAAGAATAAAAGCTACTGGAACACAGCTCAACATTTTCAGGTACTTCCCTCCAACCACTCCAATACACCATAAACTGAAAAGGGATATCTATATAATGCATAAGAATAATCTCCAGGAGAACCTCTCAACTCTGAAACAACTCTGTTTCAAGTCTCTTAGCCACAGAAACTTTATTTTATCTCATTTCCCTTATCTCCTTTCAGTCAAGAAGACTTTCTAAATCACTTGATGCCAGATCCTGGATCATCCCAGGATTTCTATCCCATGTTGCCAGGGAGACTTACACCCCTGGGAATCATGTCCCACATCAGGGGAGGGCAGTGACTTTACCTGCTGAGTTAGCTCAGAGAGAGAAGCCACATATGAACAACAAAAGGAATTCTCTGGGGGTGACTCTTAGGCATAATTTTAAACAGGTATAGCATATCATTTGCAGGAATAAGTTTTATAGGGACAAACTCCAAGATTGAGACCTTGACCTATTGATTTGGTTATCCCCACTGCTTACTAGAATATCAGAAATTCTCCAAATGGAGAAGTTGAATATTTCCTCCTTTTTTTCCCAGGCCACCAAGGGGACTTTCTTCTCCATGTTATTGATTTCCAACTTCATTTCATTACGGTTTATTAAAAGTTTGTTTTGTATAATTTCAATTTTTTTTTTAATTTATTGAGACTTGCTTTGTGTCCCAACATGTGGTCTATGCTGGAGCATGATGCATAAGTACTTGAGAAAATGTGTATACTACTTTGTGGGGTATAATGTTCTGTAAATGTCTGTTAAATGAAGTTCATTTATCATACTATTCAAAATCTGTTTCCTTATTGCTCTTCTGTCTATATGTTCTATCCATTGATGAAAATAGTGTTTTGAAGAGTCCAAATATTATTATAGAGGTGTCTACTTCTCCCTTCAGTGTTGTCAATATTTGCCTCATGCATTTTGGGACACTTTGGCTTGGTGCATAAATATTTATGGTTGTTATGTTTTCTGTTCCTTTTATTAATATATTGGGTTCTTGTTTTTCTCTTTTAATAATTTATATTTAAAGGCTAATTTATCTGTCTTTAGTATAAATATCCCTGCTCTTTTCTGGTTGGTGTTTGCATGAAATATCTCTTTCCAACCTTTCACTTTCAACCTACTTTTGTCCTTGGGTCTAAAGTGAGTTCTTGTAGACAGCATACAGATGGGTCCAAGTTTTTTTTTTAATCCATTCTGCTGTCTGTGTCTTTTGATTGATGAGTTTAACCATAGATATTTAATGTTATTTCTGTAAAGGCACTGCTTTCTTCTACCATTCTGTCTTTAGGATTTTATATGTCATATCTTATTGTTTCTCTCTTTTTACCCTTGCTGATAATATTCAGTCTTTTCCAAAGCTCTCTCTCTCTTATCCTTTCCTATCTGCCTGTAGCACTTCCTTTAGTATTTCTTGTAAAGCAGGTCTTTTATTCACACATTCTCTCAGGAGCTGTTCATCTGAAAATATTTTAAACCCTCCCTCCCTCATTTTTGAAAGGTAGTATTACCATATATGTCATTCTTAGTTGGCAGTTTTTTCTCTTTCAGTACCTTCAATGTATCACACCACTGTCTTCTCACCTCCATGGTTTCTGCTAATTAATCTCACATAGTATTATTAAGCTTCTCAATTTTGATGAGCTGAATCAATTTTCTCTTGTTGCTTTCAGAATTCTTTCTATGTCTTTGACATTTTACAATTTGATTAGTAATTGTCTTGGAGTAGGTCTGTTCTGATCTGTTCTGTTTGGGGTACATTGAACTCCTTGGATCTGTAATTTTATGTCTTTTATAAGAGTTGGGAAATTTTCAGTGATCATTTCCCCCATTATTCTTTCTGCCCCTTTTACTTCTTATCTCCTTCTGGGGCATGCATAACACATATATTTGTGTGCTTCATATTGTCTTTCAATTCCTTCTCAATAATATGAGATCATATTATTCTATTCTTTTCCCCATCTGTTCTTTTATGTGTAGGATTTCAGATGTGCTGTGCTCTGTTCACTATAACTTTCTTCTGCATCTTCATATCTGCTGTCATATATCTGCATTGTGTTTTTCATCTCTTTTATTGTGTCTTTTATCCCTGTAGTTTCTGCCATTTGTATTTTCAAGCTTTTGAGTTCTTATGTATGGCCATACAGTATCTTCTTTACATATTTCATCTCTTTAGCCATATTTTCCTTCAACCCATTGATTTCACTTTTTATTTGATTTGGAAGATTTCTTTGAACATCTTTAATTAGTTGCTTCAACTTTTGTATGTCACTTGAAGTGTTAGCTTCGTCCTTTGATTGGGTCATATCTTTGTTCTTCCTGTGTGACTTGTGTGTGTGTCTGTGCGTGTGTTTGCCAAATCTAGGCATCTGATATCCTTTATTAATTTATCCTGGAGGTATAAATCTGTTCTCTCTTTTACCTAGAGCTTTCTTATTGGTTGTCTTTGCTCTCTGCCTGTTCTTTGACATTCAGTTCAACTTATTCTACACCTCTAGCATAGCTTCTATTTAGTTGATTAGAATTTTTTAGCTCTTTATTTTCTGGTTCTTGTACTACCTATATGGAGCCTTTTTGTTTAAGAGGGTCTCCCCAGATATGATTGACCCCAATCAGATTTTCCCAGATAGGGCAGGACCAGGTCTCAGGTAAAGGGTGTAATCAGTATCAAGTTTCCCTGAGAATGAGTCCAAGAAGGTTGCTAGCATTTCTCTAGGAGTCTCTTGACTTTGTGCTTTTTTTATCCTGCCCAGAAGATGGTGCTTATTATCCTGCAGCTTCTGACCTGCATATAGTTTTGTGGAGCCTTTATTCTCAGCAGACCCTGCCCCTCATTTATCATACTATTCAAATTCTCTCTTTCTAGGAGAATGGTTGAGAAAGAAAGGCTGAAGTAGAAGGTGGATTAAGCTCTTTCTGTTTTCCAGATCCTGGGCTCTGAATGAGAGCTGCCACTATGCTGGGCCCTGCCCCACCCCCATTTTTCTTGAGGGAAGATATACGCTTTAAGGAATTATCTCCATCACTTGACTAGTTACTTTGTCTCTCAGACGTGCCTTAAATCTGCCCCTGCCTGGGTCAGTATTAACAGCTGAAAATGCCTGAGGCTTTTTCTTTACTGGGCTGCTAAAATAGTTTTTTTAAAAATCCTTTTCAAAGCTGGCCCCTAGGCCCCTGGGTTTTATAATCATGAGCTGGAGTTGGTACCCAGCTCTATGTGAGGCACAGCTCTTTTACAATATTCTGAGTTCAGCAAACTCCAAAAATATATTTTTTGTTTGTTTTCTTTTTTCTCCTGTACATCACCCCACCTACTCTCTGCCAGGAGAGATTTTAGGGATCCTTTTGTGCTTACTCTTGGTTAATCTGTGCTCAGAGCTTGTATTCTGTATTCTGAATTTCTCAGTTAAATCTGCAACTGGAGATTTCTTGAACTCTCCTTGCCTCACTGCTAGCAGGGACTGCTTCTTTTCCCCATAGGGAAAAAGGCCTGCCATGACAGTGGGGAAGGGGGACCAGTCTCCATGGTTTGGGAGACTTTATTTCTAATTCTGCACTGTAATCTCAACCCTTTCACCTGTTCCAGATTTTCATAGGAGTTTTGAAACTCAGGGCCATTATTTATTCAAATATTCTTTCTTCCCTTTTTCCCTTCTGTTCTCCTTCTAGGGCATCCATGATGCATAATTTTGTATGTTTCCTGATGTCATTAAATTTGCTAAGACACTGCTCAACTTTTTCTCTTCTTTTCTCTATCTGTTCTTCTGATTGCATGATTTCAATTGTTTTCTAGTTTGCTAATCCTTTCTTCAACCTGTTCACATTTTCCATTGTATGCCTCTAGTGTATTTTTAATGTCTATTATTATACCTTTCATCCCCACAATTTCTGTTTTCTTCTTTCTATACTTTCATATTATTTTATGCTCAAACATTGTCTTTTTAATATCTTTTATCTCTGTAAACATATTTTCCTTCATCTCTTTGAACTGATTTAGGAGATTTGTTTGAACTTCTTTGAATAGTTTTTCCAAATTATGTCTCCTTTGCAGTTTTAATTTGTTCCCTTGACTGAACCATATCTTTCTGTTTATTAGTATGGCTTATAACTGCAGATGTATAGGAATCTGCTTATCCTGATGAGTTAACTCTTATTGTTGATGAGCTTTGTATTAAGGGTTTTCTTTGATGCTTGGTCCAACTTATTCTAGACTTTAAAATTGCCTGTCCTTAATTGATCAGATTTTGTCAGCTCTTCTTTATCTTATTCTTGCCCTGGGTATGTAGTACAATTTTTATGATTGCACTTTTTGGGTACTTGTTTCATCTCCACGAGAAAACTTCCTTTCCTCTATATTAAGATTCCTTCTCCAGAATCTTGATACATTCTGTTTGCTTTTGGCTGAATTTTCTCCCAACTCCTATGAGTTGCTTATATTCTCTCCCTCACTCCATGTCTTGTTTTCCTTACTCTTTTTGGTTCTGGGACCCTCCTGCCTTATAGCCGTTCAGTTTAACCCTACTCCTTTTTTCTGATATGAGACTTTTCCACCTCTGGTTCTTTTCTGGTTAGTATATCCCACCCCAGAGAAATAGATGGCATCAATCCAGAGAGGTGGGCCACTCCAGAAGTGCCCACTTTGCTTTTAGAGATCCATTCAACAGAAACTGGTTTGAGTGCACACAGAACTTTCCAGCCACAGTTTTACCATGTTCTCTCTCTCTCTCTCTCTCTCCCTCCCTCCTGGGAGCCTCTTTTTATGCAGCATTCCTCAGCATCTTGTGTTCCATCCTGAGTCTTTTTGGACTTGGTTCCCTGTACCTAGATATGTTTGGGTTTCTATTGCTGCTCTCCCCAGTCAGAGGTGGGAGGAACCTAAGCCCTTGCCACTGAGCCATTCCCAAGCTCTGCAGGACCAAGTGAGAGAAAGGAAGTGTACCTGTGGGTTTGGGACAGAGTTTTCTACTTGATATTTTACTTTTTTCTTTGATTCACTATTTGTAGAGTCTTCCTCCAGTCTCTATTGTCCTCTAGAGTTACAAGCAAGTGAGATTTGTCCTTCTATTCACTGAATCCCTGAGTAGTTTCTTTTCAGGTAATCACCATGTTGACATAACCTGAAGCTCTGTTTTATTGGTTCAGTACTTGCCCAGTAAATGCAGCCTTTTAATTGTTTTCCATAGTTTTGAGGGGGGGGGTCTTTCAGGCTTCTCTGCCACTTTTGCTTGGGGTGGGTTAGAACAATACTCATACCCAGACCACCCAGGGATCTGAATAGTTAATCAAATCAATAATCAGTCATCTGACTGTGCACCTCTAGAACTTGGGAAACTAGGTTTTTATATCCCATTTTGGCAGAGGGAAGCTACCTTAGGTTCCAGGGTTGAGTATCTCACTGCTGCTTGTCATGAGTCTGGGAGATAGTGATATAACCACTTGGGAGAGAGTGCAAATCAATGCTTTTTTTACTGAGATTTTTCCAGCTTCTTTCTCCTGTTCTTCCCTGGATGCTACTTAGTGGTCTACTAGACACCCAGATTTCAAAATAGTTGAGTCAACATTTCTTGCCTGTTTTATAGTTGTTCTGGTGGAGGGACTAAATCTTATAGTGTCCTACTCTTCTATCTTTTCATAATCCTTCCAGAAATCACTTGTTTAAAATGTACCCTTATGCAAATGAGAAGTGAGTTGGGCAGTGATGAGTTTTTCAAAATATTGTTAGTATTATTGCTAAAAACTGCCTATTTTATATCATAACACCACTTGCACTTATTTCATGTTATGGGGTAAAATGGAACAAATCTACTCCATCTTTGTCATTTTTTGTTTTCACTTAGTTTTTAATTTTCAAAGTTTTTAATTTTCATATGGTCATTGCATATGCCAATCTCTCTTCTTCTTTAATTTTCAGTCTATCACCATTCTTTATATTTATTACTAATTGCATGCTTTTGTTGCCCTCTTATAAGTGATTCCCTAAACTGCACACAGTGAGGAAGGATGAATTTTTTTCAGTTGTCATTATCATCTTTAATTTGATTCTCCCATAAAACCAATATGGTCACTATAATGACCTCCAACCTATAATTGAATAACTATATTTAAAATGATATGAAATAATCACTTCAATGTCACTGAGCTAATACAAGTTGAAGCCAGAATATGAATCAGGCCCATCTTACTCCAAACAGTATTTTCTTTTCACTACAGCTTGCTATTTTGTACTTAAGGCAACCAAGAGTAATCTGAGCATTGATTATTTGAGCTAGGGAAAGGGCCAATGTGGCTGTTATGGTTAGGTTCATGTGTCAGCTTGGCCAAGTGGTGGTACCTTTTTGTCTGGTTGGGCAGATGCTGGCCTGTCTGTTGTGATGAGGACATTTCATAGAATTAGATCATGATCATGTCAGCTACATCCACAGCTGATTCCATTTGTAGTCAGCCAAAGGGGAGTGTCTTCTGCAAAGAGTAATGCTCAGTCTGATCACTGGAAGCCTTTTAAGGAAGATTCAGAAGAGACAGGCTCTTCCTGTCTCGGCTGGTGACCCTCTCCTGTGGAGCTCATCCAGACCCTCCATCGGAATCGTTGGCTTCACAGCCAGCCCTGTGGATTTTGGACTCTGCATTCCCATGGTCACGTGAGACACTTTTATAAATTTTATATTTGCGAGTATTCCCTGTTGATTCTGGTTCTCTAGAGAACCCTAACTAATACAATGGCTAATAAAAAACATAGGTAAAGCAATGCAGGGACCACTTGCATGTGTTATGGCATCCAACAAGCTCCTGAACTTAAGATTTTATGGTTTCATTCCTGCACAGAACTTTTTCAGAACACAATGCAGAAGTAAAGAGAGTTTATAAACTAAAAGTGTCTGTTTCTTATGTAGTTAATTTTTTTTCCTAATCTTGATGTCTAATTTGGTAATACTTCATTTAACTAAGAAACATGCCAGCCATGTATTAATTATTCAGCCCTTCCCAGACGTCTGCAAGCTTTAATTAGTAAAAGAAGTTTGCAAGACAAGTTATAATTTGGATGCCAACACATTTGTTTATAAATTATATAGTAAAGATGAAATTTGGTAATAGATCAACTTCCTCTACATAGCTAAATTTGCTACAGCTTATACCTGACTTTGCAACACTGAAACTTGATGAACAATTTATTCTTTCTTATTTCTCTATCCTAGACCTGTAATTAAATTTCATTTGATTTTTGCACAAATTCTCATTTGTCATAATTGCACCCCAATTTGCAAGCCAAAATAACACTATCCAAAAAATTATAAAAGTATTGTATAAGCACTCTCAGATAGTTTGATAAAAATATAATGATTTTAACTTGGCCTATCAGACAAGTGCCCACACAGTAAGTAACAAATATAATATCAGAAAAATGAATAGATTTTTAAAACCAGGCTATTTCAGGAGGGAAAAGAAAGGAGAAGATTTGATTAGAATGAGGCCATCTTTGCCCTGATATGAGGCACTAGCATTAACTGTGTCACTTTATTTTTATTTACTTAGTTTAATATGAAGGAATTTCTTGCAATGTATTCTGACTTTCTTACTGTATATAAAAAGTAATTTATATCCATTCATAAAAGCCTTTTATTTTGATTAAAAATCTTTCTTGTCCTCACAAAAATGGACTATCCAAGGGAGTCCATATTCTTGATTTAAAGTTTTTATTTTAAAGACAGTATGTCAGAAAAATTATATGAGAAGATGATCTTATAATTTCAGCTAATTCCAAAACTAAACATACAAGATGTTATTTCATGAATATCTCAATGATACACATCCATCCAGAGAAAACTGGGGAATGGAGAAATATGGAAGAAATTACACTAATAAATAAATATAAATTCTGGTGTCTTCCATCTCTGCAAGTTCAGTAAGTCAAGCAAACATCTAAAAGGAGAAAAAGAACCCCATAACAATATTACTCTGAATCAAAATTCTTTACCGTAGTACAAAAATGTCTTACAAAACTATGTGATGATATTGTGAACCATTGATTGTATACTTTGAATGGATTGTGAGGTGTGTAAATATATTTTAATAAAAATTTTTAAAAAATTAAAATGTGTTTTATCAGAAAAAAATATTTGATGATTAGCATTCTTAATTTAAAAGAATTAAATTAAAATAAACATATAAAAATTATCTACAGTAAATAATGCTAAAATATAACAATAAACAAACCCATGTGTATTTATCCACACCTTTCAGAAATAAAATATTAACAATACTTTTGAGTGACCCTTTTTGAGAATAACTGCAAACTTCCTTTACCACACATAAGTGATCAGAAACATTTTTATTTTAATGTGTATGCATGTTCAAAATAATATTCTGTTTGCTTTTATATTATTTTTAAGTTAAAATACTTAAAGGTATACTGTATTGAACTTTTGTGGTTTGAGATGTTCAGATCCTCAAAGACCATCAGATTAGAACCAAATTTGCAGAGATCTCAATGGAAACAGGGAAGAACCAACCAAGATCTGGTTTACTACAGCACTGAATTCAGAACTTCCCTGGTGTATGTCCCCAAACCCTCAAGTAATTTAGCAGGAGACACTTCTTTCATTTTTGCATTTTAACTACTTCTCTCCATAGGACTGTGCTGCAGAACATCCAGGACAAAAGACAATCCTAGAGATAAATTCCAGGCACTATGATTCATTTTAACTTACTAGTCTCTTCTTGTTACTATGATGTTGTCAGTATTCTGACCACGTGTTCTAGTTTACTAGCTGCCAGAATGCAATATACCAGAAACAGAATGGCTTTTAAAAAGGGGAATTTAGTGAGTTGCTAGTTTACAGTTCTAAGGCCAAGAAAATGACCCAATTAAAGCAAGTCGATAGAAATGTCCAATCAAAGACATCCATGGAAAGATACCTTGGTTCAAGAAGGCTGATGAAGTTCAGGGTCTCTCTCTCAATTGGAAGGGCACATGACAAACATGGCTTCATCTGCTAGCTTCTTCTCCTGGCTTCCTGTTTCATGAAGCTCCCTGGGAGGCATTTTCTTTATCTCCAAAGGTCACTGGCTGGTGGACTCTGTCTTATGGCTATGTCATTCTGCTCTGCTCTCTCTGAATCTCTCTCTCCAAAATGTCTCCTCTTTTATAAGACTTCAGAAACTAATCAAGACCCACCCAAATGGGTGGAGACATGTCATCACCTAATCCAGCTTAACAATCACTCTTGATTTGGTTACATCTCCTGGGAGATGTTCTAAATTACATACAGTATTGAATAGGGATTATTCTGCCTTTATGAAATGTGATTTTGATTAAAACATGGCTTTTCTAGGGTCCACACATCCTTTCAAACCAGCACACCATATATACCCAGTTCTTTTACAATATATGCAAGAAGTTGCCTGGTAAATCCACCCACAAGTTTTCCAATTGCATCAGAGTCCTAGTGGTAAACACAGAAAATCTACAGCATCTCTTTAGCACATGGATCTTCACATAAATGAATCCTCCTGATGGAGTTTGCTTGTTTTACTTTCTACATAGAAATAATCTCTACTTGTTTTTGTTTTTGTTTTTTTTGTGCATGGTCCGGGAATCTAACCCAGATCTCCCGCATGGAAGGTAAGCATTCTACCAATGAACCACCCATGCACCCTCTACTTGTTTTTTAAGATCAAAGACTAACAATTACCTTCTTAGGAAAATCCTTTTTGATCACCCAGAGTGAGGTGGATTCAGTTTCTCCATCCCGCCATGGCAGCATGCATGTTCCACTATTAAAGAACTGAGTGTATGATGTTGTAAATGCCAGTTTATTTATCTAATTCAGAATTTGTCAATCTATGATTCATGGTTAAGTCCAGTTTGTGGTTCAAAACCAGCCTAAAGTTCAAATATACCTTGTAGCCTACTTTCATAAAAAAAAATGTTTTATTGGAATATAGCCACACACTTGTGTATTTCCTATAACTGTTTTCATATTACAACTACAGAGTTGGAGTAGTTAAGATAGAGAACATACTATCTGCAAAGCCCAAAATATTTAATATCTGGATCTTAAAAGAAAAAGAATGCTGAACTTTGCTTCAATCTATCTATTGGACTTCTTCAGGGCAGAAATGTGACTTATTCAGTATTCTTTATGATTGCATATTATAGCTACCTATTCTTTATTAAAAAGAATGTTATATGCCAATGAAATTACACTAGGAGGTCTGTAGTAAGATACCTCTCAGAATAGACAAAGCTGATACTCAGGAAAAGAGTAAATAAAAAGCTGGGAACAAAAAGAATGCAGGTATAAATCATATCAGGCCATGATCTTAGTGATTGTAGTTGAGTTGGGAGTAATCTCTGCCCTTGGATTTATCTCCACTGGTTTTCTGTAGAGAGGAATAAGGTCTGCAGAAAGAATGTATTCTGGCCAAAGTTTTGGATTTATTGGAGAACTAAAATTGCAATAATATTGTGGACTGTTTGTCTCTCTAATATCCATTTGGTAGTCATATCTGTTGCTTAAACTAACAAATGAAGTAAGCTGTGAGGTGGGGCTTCTACTATGGCAAAGTAAGTAGTGAAGCAAATCCTCACCCTTAAAAAGCAACCATGAAACTAATCAAAATTGCCAAAAGTCACCCTGTCATGACTCTGAAAATTGAACAGAGCTAATGTCAGATTAAAGCATGGTAATTCATAAAATGCTGCTGAATTTTGTCTAAGATGAACGTGAGTCTGTTGCATACTTGCCTTAGGCTGTTTCCATTTTCCTCGGCAATTGGGTTAGCTTGATATTTCCACCAGGATGGGACAAGTGTGAAAAGGAGGAGCTGCATTGGCAGAAAGGTCCAACTTGATCTGGAGTGAAGCACATGAAGCCCCAGGCTCAGAAGCATTGTTCATAATAATAGCAATATTGGGGACAAATGAACAGGGAAAGTAAATTACTTGGCAAAGAGAAAGTTGGGGTCTTGGTTTAGGCAAGCAAAAGAGAGACATGATAGCCAGAAATTTATAAGGGAAATTCAAGAAATGAGAGAGCCATAGGTTTCCCAAACACCCATACAAAAGAGACCTATGACAACCCATGCTTCCATAGAATATCTATCCCTCATTGTAGGACTGTTATCATATGAGAAAGATATATGAGGGTACATGGCAAATTAAATAAGAGACAGACTGAAAATTAAACATTTCATGTTCATACACATAAATCCACTCTCAAGGGATGAAATAAATACTATTTTGAACTGTTTGAGTGCTACCTCTGATTAATGATTGTCTGACACATTAGTTATTCAGACCAAACATGGCCATAGGAAGCAGGACTTAAAAAAAAATAAAAATAGTATTTAAACATCAGGCTTTGGAATACTGACCTTACAGAATGTGTGTTAAAGGTGTACCCCTTTCCCTGTTTTCTGAAAGAATTTGTAAAGCACTGGTAGAGTTGGTTCTTTAAATATTTGATACCATTTATGAGTAAAGCCATCTGAGACTGTACTTTCTTTGTGGAAAAACTTTTAATAGTTAATTCAATTTTTTAACTTATCATATATTCCCTTGATGATCTTTTATCTAAATGTTCTTCCAGTATTGAGAATAGTATATTAGTGTCTGTGATTAATATTGTGGAACTTTATATTTCTCCCTTCAATCCTCTCAATGTTTTTTTTATATGTTTTGAGTCCTTCTTTTTAGGGGTATGCATGTTTATAATTGTTATATCTTCTATAATTTTTAAATATGCAATGTCTGTCTTTCTTTCAATAGTTTTTTACTTAAGTCTATTTGTCTGTTTATATAGCCACCCCAGATTTCTTTTAGTTATGATTTTCATGAAATATTTTCTATCCTTTCAGTTTCAACATATTTCTCTATTTGATTCTTATAAATAGTATATAGTTGGATCATAGTTCTTTATCTATTGTGTTGTTCTCTGCATTTTGATAGGATAAATTAGTCCATTTAAGGCAAAACTTAATTCTGCAATTATGTTTCTATATCTTATACCATTTTTGAGACTCCTTTTAACCTTTACTGTTTTTATTTTGTTTAGATGATCAATTATAGGAACCAGTTTGAATTACTTATCATTTATTTATTTATTTATTTTTTTGCATGAGCAGGTACTGGGAATTGAACCCAAGTCTTCAGCATGGCCGGCCAGAATTCTGCCACTGAGCCACCATTGCATTACCCTTATCATATTATTTTGTGTAAATTTTTAAGGTATTTTCTTTGTGGTTGCTAAGAGGATTATATTTAATATACTAAATCTACTATGATAAGTTTATATTAATAGCCAACACATGCTTTTTGCCTGCATTCCTCCATCCCCTCATTTTATATCATCCTTGTTCTAGTTTACTAGCTGCCAGAATGAAATATACCAGAAACTTAACAGCTTTTAAAAAGGGGTGTTTAATAAGTAGCAAGTTAACAAGTTAACACTTTTTAGGCCATGGAAATGTCCCAATTAAAGCAAATCTATAGAAATGTCCAACCTAAGGCATCCAGGAAAAGATGCCTTGATTCAAGAAGGCCGATAAAGTTCAGAGTTTCTCTCTCAAGAGGAAGGGCACATGGCGAACACAGTCAGGTTTCTTTCTTAGTTGGAAGAGCAAGTGGCGAATATGGCATCATCTACTAGCTTTCTTACCTAGCTTCCTGTTTCATGTAGCTCTCTGGGAGGCACTTTCCTTCTTCATCTTCAAAGGTCACTGGCTTGTGGACTCTCTCCTTTTCCTGGCTATGTTGTTCTGCTCTCTCAGAATCTCCCTCATTTGACAAAATGTTTCCTCTTTTATAGGATTCCAGTAAACTAATCAAGACCCACCTAAATGGGTGGAGACATATCTCCACCTAATCCAGTTTAACAACCACTCTTGATTCTCATCTCATCTCCAGGGAGATGATCTAATTGCAATTTCAAACATACAGTACTGAATAAGGATTAGAAGAAACAGCTGCCTTCACAAAATGGGATTAGGATTAAAACATGGATTTTCTAGGGTGCATACATCCCTTCAAACCAGCACATTCCACCCTCTGGACCCTAAAAAAGACATGTTTTTCCCATATACAAAGCTTATTAATTCCATCACAGTATCAGACATCCTTAAACAATTTCAGTAGCAATGCAAATGAAATACAAAATTAGAAACAATACAAACTCCTATCAAAGTTAATTACAGGCATAGTCTGTTCTAAGGAAAAATTATCCTCTGGCTCTGGACCTGTAAAAATTCAAAACATGCTATTTGCTGCCAACATACAAAGGAGGAACAGTCATAGAATACATGTACCCATTTCCATAGGGAGGAAGAAACACAGGGGTCGCCAGACCCATAAAGTTTCAAAAACCTGCAGGGCAAAGTCAATTATATTTCAAAGTCTGAGAATCATTTATCTTTGGGGTTTTGGAAAGCAGCAGTCCCACACTTTCCAAGGGCCTAGGTAGAGGGCTGCCTCTCTTTGAATGCAACCTTGCTGGACACTGGGGAGACATCCTTTTCTTTTTTGGCTCCACCCTCTCCAAGGTTCAGGGCTGCACCCGGGCTCTCTGCCATCTCTGGGGCACACACTCAACCCCTCCATGTGGTGGCAGCCAGGATCTCCCCAAACCCCAAGGGCTGAGCTAAATCCTCTCCAAGGCCTGAGGCAGGCTGACTCTTCCACTGCAATGAGGTGGAAGGCACATCCTCTGCCTTCGGGGCAAACTCACCCTCTCTATATGCTTGGGTTGGTCCTTTCTCCTAGACTGAGGCTTCTTAACTTCTGACCCAAGCCTCCATGGTTTTGCCTCTGAAGTTATTTTTCCTCCAATGTGTTCCTTCTCCATCTCTCTCAGTTCTGACTGGCAGTGGTTCTCTTTATACAGATCCTGCAACATTCTCATTGGCTTTCTATGCAATAGCCATAGAATCCTTCCTGGATAACTCCTTGCCCAATCCTGGCTTTCTCTGAAATGGCTGACTGGTTCCACATTTGGCCGAATCCTCACATAGGGCACTATTCTCTGAGGTCTCCCTTTCTGGAAGCCCAGAATTTTTCAGAACATCAATTTCTGGTTTCTCTGTACCCAAGAGTTCAATTCTCAGCTTCTCTCTCTCCTGTCACATTTCACTATAAGCTGTGAGGAGAAACCAAGCTGCACTTTACACATTTAATTTAGAGATCTCTTCTGCTAAATATCCAAGTTCCTGGCTTTTAAAATCTGCCTTCCAGACAAAGCCTTTAATCAATTTTGCCAGATTATCTGCTATTTTAAAACAAAGATCTCCTTGCTTCCAATTTGTAATAACGTGTGCCTCATTTCTGTCTAAGACCTCGTCAGAGGTATCTTTAGAGTCTACATTTCTACCAACAGTCTCTTTATAGCATTCTAAGCCTTCTCTATCAAGTTCCTCACAACTCTTCCAGAATCTTCCACTTATCCATTTATTATTTTTTTTATGTTTTTCTTGGGGGGGGGTGCATGGTCCAGGAATTGAACCTTGGTTTCCTCCATGGAGGTGAGCTTTCTAACCTCTGAGCTACCCGTGCACCTCCCTTATCCATTTAAAAAGCTGCTCCAACATGTTTGGTATTTACAAATCGCAGCAGCACCCCACTCTCAGTACTAAAATCTGTTCTAGTTTGCTAGCTGCCGAAATGCAGTATACCAGAAACTTAACAACTTTTAAGAAGGGGATTTTAATAAGTTGCAAGTTAACAGTTTTTAGGCCATGAAAATGTCCCAGTTAAAGTGAATCTATAAAAATGTCCAATCTAAGGCATCCAGGAAAAGATACCTTGATTCAAGAAGGCTGATGAAGTTCAGGGTTTCTCTCTCAAGTGAGAAGGGACATGGTGAACATAGTCAGGGTTTCTCTCTCAGCTGGAAGGGCACGTGATGAACATGGCATCATCTGCTAGATTTCTCTCCTGGCTTACTGTTTCATCTAACTCTCTAGGAGGCATTTTCCTTCTTCATCTTCAAAGGTCACTGGCTGGTAGATACTCGCCTTCTCATGGCTACATCATTCTGCTCTCTCAGAATCTCCATCATTGTTTTGTAGGATTCCAGTAAACTGACCAAGACCCACCTGGATGGGTGGAGACATGTCTCCAACTACTCCAGTTTAACAACCACTTTTGACTGAGTCACATCTCCAGGGAGATGATCTAATTACAGTTTCAAACACATGGTACTAAATAGGGATTAGAAGAAATGGCTACCTTTACAAAATAGGATCAGGATTAAAACATGGCTTTTCTAGGGTATATACATCCTTTCAAACAAGTACAATCCTTGTCACAAATTACATCATTATACATCATATGCCAAATAATATAGGGTTATAATTGTTTTTTTAGGCATTTGTATCTTAAACCATGTATGAAGTAAAAAAAGAAAACTATTAGAAATGAAAAATATAAAATAGCATTTATATTTACCTACACTGAAGGTCTTTATTTCTGAAAACAGTTTTGAGTTACTGTCAAGCATCTTTTCCTTTCAACATGAAGGAATCCCTTTAGCATCTATTGTAGGGCAGGTCTAGTGGTAATGAACTCCTACAGCTTTTGTTCATACAGAAATGTCTTAATTTCCCCCTCATTTTTGAAGGACAGTTTTGCTGGATATAGTGTCCTTGGTTGACATACTTTTTCTTTCTTTCTATTCTTTTCTTTCTTTTCTTTTTTCTGTCTCCTTCCTTCCTTCCTTCCTTCCTTCCTTCCTTCCTTCCTTCCTTCCTTTCTTCCTTTTTTCCTTCCATCCTTTCTTTCTTCTTTCTTTTCCTATGGTCTTATGGTCTCCATGGTTTCTGATGGGAAATCAGCTTTTAATTTTGTTAAGGTTCCTTTGTATGTGACAAATTGCTTCTCCTTTGCTGTTTTTAAGATTCTCTCTTTCTCTTTGGTTTTTAACATTTTAACTATACTGTATCTTTGTGTGAAGCATTGAGTTTTTCTTCTTGGAGTTTGTTGAGCTTCTTAGATTTGGATCTTATATCAGATTTGGAAAGTTTTGAGCTGTTTTTTTCTTCAAATGTTTTGTTCTCTCCCTTTCCCCTCCTCATCTCCTTTTAAGACTCCTATGATGATAAAATTGCTGTGTTTGATGGTTTTCTATAGGTTCCTCAGGCTGTTCATTTTCCTTCATTGCTTTTCTTTCTGCTGCTCAGTCTGGATAATTTCAATTGCCCTATCATCATGTTCACTAATCTTTCATCTCCCCATTCAAGTCTTCATTTAATTCTTCTACTGAATTTTCATATAATTCTACTCTTTAGTCCCAGAATTTCTACATGGTTCCCCTTTATAATTACTATCACGTTACTGAAATTCTCATGTTGGCCATATATAGTTGTCCTGTTCTTTTAAATTCTTTGTCTATGTTTTCCTTTAGTTTATTGATCCTATTTAAGAGAGGTGATCTAAGAAATTTAGTAAGTAATTGTACCAACTAGAATTCTTCTAGAATAGTTTTTGTCAAATTCTCTTTTAACCATGACTGGGTTATACCTTTCTGTATTCTTATACGTTTTGTAATTTTTTGTTGTGAATTTCACATTTCAGGTATAACCTTGTGGTTAATCTGGAAATCAAGTTTTCACTTTCTTAATTTTTCAAGGATTTCTGACTTTTACTCTTTGAAGACTGGAGCCATCTGTGTTTGGATTTTCCTCATAGATCTGTCAGATAAAAAAAAGAAGAAGAAAAGAAAAGAAGGGGGAGGATGCATTGCTTTCTCATGTTTCCTGGTAGGTGCCAGTGATGACTTTGCAACAAAACTCCCAAGGCAAGTCACTGTTACCAAGAAGATCAAAACCACAACCAGCTAGGTACTGATGCTGCAGGAATCTGCCTGGCAGGAAAGAAAGAGAGAAATAGAGACTAAGAGAGACAAAGAGAGTGAGAACAAAGGAAAGAGAGAAAAGAAGAAAGAGAAGAAGAAGAGAGACAAGCAATAAAAATAAAACAAAAATGAACCACTCTCTCTTCAAGTGTATAGGTGCTGGTGGGAAGTCTGTAACTACTGTTAAGCAGTCTGAGATTGAGATTAGCATCTGTCATGATCTCCCAGACAGAAAATAATAATAATAATAATAATAAAACAAAAGAAATGTGCACTGCCTTTCTCAGTCTTCTGGTTTATGCCAGTGGGAAGCTGGAAGCTGCTGTTGCTAAGAGAGTCAAAACCAAGGATGGAACGTCTGCGCTCATCCCAAAAGGGTCTGATGGATATTCACTTGCATCACCAACTTTTTAGAAGGCACAGTTTCCTTTACCACCCTGGCCCAAGCCAGCCACTCTTGCAGTCTGGACCACCATTTCCATAGTGACTACCATGGGGCTGAGGAACGGGGATGTTTGCTGGCTTGTATACATTCTCAGCAGCCGGTTTCTTTATCTGGCACGTCCATGGTTGTTCCAGGTGTCCATTGTGGTATCAGGGTTACCACCAAGTTAATTCCAATTTCTTTTTCCAGAAATAGAAATTTTCTCTGGTACAAGGAGTGATCTGCAGAACTTCCTACTCCACCATTTTGCATCTGTACTCTCCTTTTTTATTTTGAATCCTAAACCTTTACATTTTATGTTGAATTGACTTTCAACAGAAATCCCATTATAATTAAATCAAGGCCACTCTTTTCAGTAAAGAATGCTGGGAAACTTGTAATTAATGAATTTAGAGTCTTACCTCCCACATACGCAAAAATTATCTAAGAATGGATCACAGATCTATGCCTAAGAAATTAAGCTCCAAAACTTCTGGAAATAAACAAAGGAGAAAATCTTCATGACCTTTGGGATAGGAAAAGAGTTAACATTTACTATATCAATAATATAATCCATTAAGAAAAGATTTGGTCTATTGGACTTCATCAAAATTAAAATTATTTGCACTTTAAAAGTGACAATTAAGGAAATGAAAAGAAAAGTTACTGACTAGTGGAATATATTCTCTAATCACATATCTGATAAAGAAATGAAAAACTTTTATCCATAATATGTAAAGAACATTACAGTTCAATAAAAAAAGAAGACAAATAACCCAATTTAAAAATGAGCAAATAATTTTCATAGCCATATCATTAAGGAAAATATATGAATGGACAATATGCATATGAAAAGTTGCTTAGCACTCCAGCCATTAGGGAACTGCAGATTAAAATCATAAAATAGTACCACTTCATATACACTTGGATGGCTATAATTCAAACACAAATCACGCCCCCCAAATAAGCACACAGACAATAAGTGTGGGGGGGATGTGGAGGAACTGGGACCCTCTACACTGCTGGTGGAAACGTGAATGATGCAACCACTTTGAGAAACTGTTTGGGAATTTCATAAAAATTTAGGCATAAACTTACCAATGACCACAAATTCTGTGCCGAATTATTTCTCTAAGAATTATGAAAGCATATGACTACACTAAGAGTGGCACGTGAATGTTCACAGCGTAATGATATATAAGAGGAAAAATCTGGAAGCATTTCAAATGTTCATCAATTGATGATTGAATAAACAAAATGTGGTACAGCAATTTAATTATTATTGAATTATATAATTTTCTTTTTATTGCAGAATAATTCATATTATTTTTATTTCATATTAATTCATATTTTTATGCAATAGAAAGAAAATTAACCACCGATACATACCATGACTCAAATGAAGCCCAAAGCATTATGCTAAGTGAAAGAAGCTAGAAGCAAAATTCTACATATTATATAATTCCATTTGTATGGAATGCTAATAAGAAACACATCTATAGAGCCAGAAAGGAAAACAATGGTTTTCTATGACTGGGGGTAGGAGTGGGAATTGACTGCAAGTGGGCACAAGGGAATTTGTAGGGGTCATGGAAGTACAGTCAGACTAACCTATGATAATGGTAGCACAATTCAATTTACTGAGAAAAATTAAGCATTTAAAAAAAAAAAGTTGAAACATGTATCTATTGTTTTAGTCAGGATTCTACCAGAGGAACATGCTTACATAATTGTTGGGTCTGGCTGGTTAAGTTCAAAATCCACAAGGCAGGAATGCTGGCTAGAATTTCTTGGACAAGGGCTAATGATACAGTCAAGAGGCAGAATTTCTTCTTCAGGAAAACTTCAGTTTAGATCTAGGAGGGCCTTTAAACTGTTTTGATGTAGTCCTCTTTTATAACTATTATTTTTTTATAGCTATTAAAATTGCATACTGCTTTGGCATCCTTATTGCTTTGGCTACATCACTTGCCTTAACACTGACCTTTGGCCAAACAAATAGGTTTCCAGTCCTGGGTCATAGACTTCTCTGGACCCCAAACTCACACCTATGGCCATCACTTACCCACCTCACTCAAACCCCACATCTCGTCTTAAATGATAAGCTCACCATCTCCATCTGTTCTCACTACTAGTCTCTTCATCTTTACTTTTAACTAACCAATCCTTAACTACTGTGGGAAATCTACCAATCTCTAACCCTGGACTACAGTAAAAACACAAGACTATAGATTCCTCTGGCTCCCCACCTGCTGGTCGAGCTTCTAGAATGGCTCACACTTCCTGTCCACTCCTCATGGCACCCGCCTCTCTCTCTCTGGGATCTGTAACAAATCTTTTTTCATTCATTATGGCCTCAGTTTCCGATTGTGCTGTACCTGACCTGCATCCAGACCCCAATTTAAAATTCAGTTTATCTAAACTGAAATACTCACCCACGCTACTGAGGATAACCCCTTCACGTAAAGACAACTGTTTAGAGATGTCTCATCTATTTAGAGATGTAGCCACGTCTACAAAAAAATACCTTCACCTCAAGACCTAGATTACTGTTTTATTTAATAACTGGGCAGGATAGCCTAGGCAAATTGCCACATAAAGCTAACCATCACAACGATAATGAGTGAAATGTATAGTATGTAATTTATGCTACAATAACGCTGTAAAATATAACAAAATAGCTAACAGTAGTTAAGATGTAGGGAGTTACAGATGAAACAAGTTTGACTATATATTGATAATCGTTTAAGGCGGGGGATGGGTAATAGAAGTTCATTAAATTATTCTTTCTGCTTTGGTGTTTGTTTTAAATTATTCATAGAAAAACATAAAAAATAAATAAATAAGTAAACACAAAAAACAACAAGCTCTGTTTTTTTTTTTAAAGAGATACCAATAAGCAAATGATGTAGTACAAAGAAGCATTCTTCCTTAAGTAAAGGATTGATTGTAAACCTTCTAACACAACATTAAAGCACATATATAATTAGCCGTCTGTACTGGAGGCTTATTTAAGAAAGGGTTTAAGGGTAGTGTGTATGCAAATTAACCAGACTCCATTCTCCTCCTTATTATAGTCAGACAATAGTACTTATACACCCCAGCTCTGAGCAGACACGCAAATAGGCACCGTGGCAATCAGGCTGAGTAAGACATTTTTGAATTGGAAATTCTTCTTAAACTTTTTAGAGAAGCTCGACTTGTGCTGGTGATATTCCATTTTATTCACACTTATGCAATTACTCATCATGGCATCAAGTACATATTCCATATCATAATCCTGAAAAGCAGAAATCGTTGTCATCATTTTTCCACGTGAACATAAAACAAACTTCCGAGAAGTTATTTTTCTAAAGTCACTCTGAGAATTAAGTGCTTAATTAAGCCAGAGGTACACTGAACATAAAACAAACTTCTGAGAAGATATTTTTCTAAAATCACTCTGAAAATTAAGTGATTAATTAAGCCAAAGGTACTTTGAAATTTAAAATATTAGCATCTAAAGCAATACTTTTTCTAATACATGCACACACACACACATTTTTCATGGCTCTAATGCCAACTTTTATTTACCATAATGCTACTTCAGCTTGTATTACTACCACTGACCATCCCCCCAACACACACATGGCACATTGAGTACTCACAGCCTCCTGTGCTCATGCATAGGAATATACGTGCATGTTCAGATAGATATAGTTATTTGGCCAAAAGATTTGAGGAAAGGATAACAGTGGAATGGGAAGATAGTAGGGACATCTGACTAAACACATACTCTGCCTTAGAAAATCCCCTAATCAAACTGAGCAAGCAATGAAGTGGAAAAAAAAAACTACATATGTTGATGGCCTAAATTCAACCTACTGTCATTCTACATTTACAGGATAATACAAGAACCCTTAGAAAATCCTTATATGGTAAGTAACAATACGTCTATGTTAAGATGGCTCTTTGGAAAAAGACCTTCTTAGAGTTGAATAAAACCAAACCTTAAATGTTGCATCTGTAAACTTACCTATCTCACAAATTTCTTGTGAGACTAAAATAAAATCATGTATGCAAAGAGTCTTGCACAGTAATATGATTTTTATTAATAAAAAATAATTTCGTTAATATTATGTAGTTACATGTTTTCATTGCAAGTATCCTTTTCATTACTTCAACACAACTTAGACCAGCTAATTGGATAAGCTTCAAATTTAATATAAAATGCACTAAACAATTAACTGATTCTTCTATCAGTTCAGCATCAACTACAACAAGACTCTTCCCTCACTGCATTTCTCCAAATAGTAAAACAGTTTTAGGAAGAACAATCACTATTAATTTAACCAGACTGAAATTATTAGAAATTAATAAAATACCTTAGGCCCAAAAGAGATTTAAGAATACTTTATTACTTGATGAATATTAGCCTATTGAGAAGTATACTTTTACTTTTTATCCCAGGAGAGAGCATGGGTTCATTTCCATGTTAATCAATAATCAGAGCTTTAGAAAATTATAAATCCTTTATAACATCAGAATCATCAGCATAGTTCTCTTTTCACAGACTTTTAAAGAATTGTTAAGGGCCAGGTGTGGGCCTAGTTTGTTTTTATTTAAACATAGTAATAATGCATAGTTTTTGGAAATTAGGTAGAATTGGATTCAATGCCTGCTCTGAAGGAATGGTCATTTTTATTATCACATCACAATGTAACAAATATTCTCTAACAACCTTTGAGGTGTTTTTTAATTTACCATTTAGAGGGTTTAGAAGGTTAATATTTATTTATGTTTATACTTCTCTGTATTAGTATGCTTAAAGAAAAGTCAAAATTTAACTAAAACATTTCTTCCTTAGCATAATCATTTTGAGTTTATTTCTAGCATTTTTATTTTTGCCTGCATTTACATGACCCTTTGTTTATATTACCAGAAGTAGTACTATAAACAGAAGGTCACGTAAATGCCGGCAAATATAAAACTATTAGAAATAATAGTCAGTATTTTGTTTAATTCTAATAGTAGCTCAGAAGAGGTAGTGTGGTGGTTTAGCGTGAGTACCCCAGAAGGACATGTTCTTAAACTTACCCCATTTCTGTAGGGATGAACCAGTGGTAAATAAGACCTTTTGATGAGGTTACTTCAGTTAAGAGGTGTCCTAGCTTAATCAGGATTGGTCTTAATCCTATTATTGGAATCCTTTACCAGTAAAATGGAATTCAGACAAATAGAAACCCACAGAGGGAACAGCCAGAAACTAAAGTCAGTGCAACTCAGAAGAGAACAGAGAGGCCAAGAGAGGCCACACCGTGTGCACTGCCATGTGACAGAGGACCAAGGATCAGCGGCAGAAAGCCCAAAAAGCAAGTCTTTGAGAAGAAAGTATGGCTTTGTAGGATGCCTTGAATTTGGACTACTCTTGATGTCAAAAACCATGAGCCAATAAATTCTCATTGTTTAAGCCAACCCATTGCAAGGTATTTGCTTTAACAATGAAAAAACCCAAGCTATTAGTTTTATATTTTCCATTTTATGATGAGGAACATTAGGCTTATAGATTTGAAATGGCCTGTGTTAATCACTTAGCTGAAAAAAATATGGATTTGGTATCCAGTCCAACCTATTCACCACCAAAGTCCATGCTCATTTAACTCTGTCATGACATCTAAGTCTTTTATGATTTTACAAGAGTTGTCAAGTCTTGGAAAACTAGGAGGGAGAAAGCAAAGGCACTGCAAACTTCAAGTCCATTGCAGAAGTACCCAGGATATAGTTTTGTGATAAAAACCTCTTTTCTTATATGACTCACTTCAGTGCCACTGGGATTATCATTGCAATGTCTGTGCTGGCTTGACTCTGAAGTGGTGTTCTGTTCTCACACTTGTCCCTGGAAGCTTTGTCCAAACTTTTTAGCTCATATAAGATGGCCCGTTTGTCTGCCAAACCACTTGCTAAAAACGATTCTATTTATCATTACATATTTTTCCCCACCAGAAAAATAAAGGAGATGATTCATCCATAAATTTAGACTTATTTCTGTCCTTTAGCCTTATGTTGTATTCTGCTTTATGTTACCTCCCTGCTGTGTCATGTCTTTGCCTTGATGATGTCATCCTGGTGATGTGCCCTGGTGCTTACTTCTTTCCTTTTCCAAGGAAGATCATTTGGACACATTACCAAGTCTTCGCAAGGAATTAAAATGATTTTTTTTTTTAAATCTCAAAACTACCCATATCCATTATCTCTGCAGATACTTTTTGAGTTTTCTGTTTCTGTAAAAAAAAAGTCAGCATATCAGCACCTCAACTGCAGTACCTAATGAATAATTATCATTGAAAATTTCTACCCACTATTTTAACAACTGGCACTCTTAGTTTAATGAGCTATGACTTAGAAAACAACTCATAATATCGCACAGTTCGCTTCAGTGGGAGAAAGTAAAAATAATGTTTTACTGCTCTCAAGATAGTGACTATGCAGATGAAAAACAAACAAACAAAGAAACAGACAAGCAAATAAAATATTCCTCTGAAAGGGAATGGAGTAAAAAGAAAATATATGTTTGCCATTTTAAGAGTTAAAATAGTAGAAAATAATAAATGCATTTTTACTAGAAAAGGGAAAATATGCATGCTCTGAATTTGTTATGAAGCATCACAGCAAATTCCTGGGCAAAACTCCAGGATTCTAATTTAGTAGATTTAAGATTAGACCTGACATTCTGCATCTTTAGCAAGCTCTTAGGTGATTCTTATTCACCATAAATATTGGGAACTACTGACCTACTTGGTACAATAACACAGGAAACAATGCTTAGAGCTCTTGTTAACATTATCTATCTCTCCTTATCACTGCAATTCAAAGTTGTTTGGAAATGGCTCTGCTACACATTTAATGTACAGATATAGTGTTCATGAAACTGGAATGTACTTGAGGGTATTTGAAAAATTTAATTTTAGAGCTTGCAGGGAGATAGAAAGGTAAGCAAGTTGCAGAATCCCAAAGGAAATCAGCTATAGATAAAAGCTTTGTCCATCAATAGAAAACAGCACCAGAGGGACTCAGAAAGAATCACAGGAAATTGAGGTGGAATGCATATTCAATTTAGAATATACCTGGATACTTCATTAAAACATTTGGATTGGCTTCTTAATCTGCCAAAATATAAACATAACTCTGTTGAAAAAAATATTTTAGGCAGTTTAACTTAACAGAGACTGGACTAGTTTTGGGAAGGCATTGCTTAAGATCTCAATTAACATGTGCTTTGCCCTCTTCTTTTTAATCCATAGATTCTCTTCAGTAAGCATGTGTCTGCTAGGGTTGCATGCAACATTTTCTTGACCACCTCAAGTTGTCTAACTGCAAGCAATCCCAAAAACTGATAAGGATGTAGAGCAAAAAGAACTCTCATTCATTGTTGGTGGAAATGCAGAATTTTGTAACCACTTTGGAAAATAATTTGGTAGTTTCTAATTATATTAAAGATAGATTTAATGTTCAACCTTGCATCCCAAACTGGGCATTTACACAAATTAATTGAAAACTTAGATTCACAAAAAACCTATGTACTTAGGTCCTATACAGAAGATGTTCTTTAGCAGGTGAAGGAATAATGCAACTGCATGGGTCCATACAATGGAATACTATTCAGAAACTTAAAATGAAGTAAGTATTGATTCATCCAGCAATACAGATTAAGCTGAAGTGCATTTCATTAAGTGCATGGATCCAAACATTTATATGAATATACTGTGCACGTTCTTTTTTGTCTTTAGCGTCACAGTATCAAGACAAAATGCTGTTTTCCAAAATTATTTTGGTCATCTTATTTGTGCCCATCCATGTTACCTAAAAAGAAGGTTCAGAGAGGAAAGATGATGTATTGATGATTGCCATAGTTTGTGGAAGACTAGAATAATTGACAACAAATAGGAAACACAGGAAATTTTAGGATTATGGATCATCCTATTATGGTACTGGAGAGGTGAATCCATGATTTTATGCATTTTTCAAAACCCATAGAACTGTGTAACACAAAAACTGAATTTTACTATATGGCAAATAAAAATATCATCTAGGATGTTGGGGGAACTCAGAATAGAATGCAGTCAGTCAGGAATTGCATCTAATGTTATTACAAATGATGGCAAAACTGAAGTAACATGGATGGGCACAAATAAGATGACCAAAATAATTTTTGGAAAACAGCATTTTGTCTTGATACTGTGACACTAAAGACAAAAAAGAATGTGCACAGACATTGTACTCTACTTCATAAATTTGATCTTTGACAGGGTATGGATTAGCAAGATTGAAACTACTTGATATTTATATTAGAGTTAAACAAGTAAGCAAAATGTTGGAGCTAATAAGAGCTAAGTTATTCACAGACATAGAGAGATATTACAAATAAGCAAGGGAAGAAAGTTAAAATGAACCCTGAGGTGCTGGATTATAATCTGAGATATTAATATGGTCTTATGTTTATTTTACTATGGAGATATATAGAAAGATAAAAAAAAAATAAAAAGCAATGTGTGTGTACATGGGTTTCTTTGTTCTGAGGGGGCTTGGAAGATAGAAATACCCAGATTGCAATGAACACAACATGTGGCCCAGATCTTGTTTTCTAAATACCATTTTCCAATGCAAGGTTTAATCAGGTTTCCTTATTAGAAAAGACTGATTTTAGAACTAGGGCTAGCAAAACTTAAGATAAGCCTGGAGTATGTTTTTGGGCCAGAGGTAAGGAAGGGCCAAAAAAAAAATAGAAGAGGGGTTGTCAAAATGGCACAGTGGACAGTCTGATAAAGTTCCCAATCACAAAACTGTAATAATATCAACAATCAAATAGCTAACAATTCAGTATTTAATTATAACTCAGAGAATAAAAAAAATGCAAGCATCCAAACTGATGTAAACATATGACTGAATAGTAAATACATGAATTAGGGGGGAGGGACAAATATTTTAACAGAAAAATTCAAATTAATCAGTGTAGAAGGAAGGATGGAAATATAAAATTATCATTAAACACCATAGAAATAATTGATGCAGGTAAGATTTATTGATGGATAATAAAATTAGAGGGCAAGACTTTAAGGGGAAACAACAGTTTCATAGTCTCAGAGTAGCTCTCCAAAAGTTTGTGTTAATTATTGTGGTGGTTTTATCGTATGTTTACAATTTTTTTGATACATCTTCTAGGAGGTGAAGCTTAATTCCTTTCTTTTTGGGTTTACTTATTGACTCCCCCTATACTTAGAGACATACTTCTAACAAATTTAGTATAAAATGGGTAAAATAGTAACTTCACAGTGGAGATATGTGGTAGACAACACACTTTAAACAAGTAATCAAGTCATAAGGTCACAAGTATTAAGTCATTTTTTTTTTCCCGTGGAAGCTTCTTTATTGAGAGGGCGACGCAGGGCCCCCCGGCCCAGAGGCCCCCAGGGTCCCACCCCGCAGTGGCCCCTCCCTGGGCCCAGAAGCGAGGGTATTAAGTAATTTTGACATCAACAGCTGCCTGAAAAGATATGATGAGTAGGGACACATCATCTTTATGGCGTTCTACTCAAAAGGCCATTACATCAGTCGAATTATGAGAAAACATGGAAACACCCAATTTGAGGGGCATTGTATATAAAAAAACCTTATTAGTGCTTTTCAAAACTGTCAAGGTAATTGTCAAAGAAAACTGAGACACTGTCACAGAATAGAGGAGTTGAAGGACATGATAAGTACGTATAATGTAAAATCATGGATTGAATCCTAGAACTGAAAAATGGAAACTAGTGGAAAAAGTTGGAAAGGTTGGAATAAACTCTACAGATTTTTTAATATTATTGTGGTAGTTTTAATTTTTCAGTTAATTTCTTAATGATTTAAGATGTTAATGTTACAGAAATTTAGGTGGAAGGTATATGGGAACTCTGTACTCCCTTTTCTCTAAATTTAATATTTCAAAATAAATTTTTCATAAAAACTGTTGACATTAAAAACTACTAAAATCTCCTAGTGTATAATTAATTATCCCTTTGTTCATTGATTTTCACCATTCAAAAGTGTTTTAAACTATTTGCTATATGGAAATAATTGTTAGTTATTGAGTATCTATGTGCTGGGCAATAGCGTATACAAAGAACAAATGACCATATATTGGGGAAATTAAGGGTAGCAACAAAGGTTTTGGAAGAATGGAAGAGGTTTCTATGCCTGGAAGGTTTTCAGTGGCTTCCTAAAGGGGTTAAATTTAAACTGGGAGTTGATGAAGTTTGCTAAGCTGAGAAAGAGGAAAAGGGAATTCCAGGAAGGAAGAACAAATTGGTGAAGACTCAGAGGTTTGAAAGAATATGGCAGGTTTAAGGAATTATTTTCTTGGAACAATAGAATAGTAGTGCTGTTCTATTGCCAGAGGAAAAAGTTGAGATGATATTGAAAATTATACTGGTGCAAATTATGGAAAGATTTTCATCTTGAGGGCGGTAGTGAGCAATGGGGAAAATGAATGAAGGTTCGTTCTGATTTTCTTTCATACAGTTGTTCCTGGCTATAGGATGGAGCTAGGATAGTATGAAGGAGATCAAAATTCAACACAAACGAGAGGATACTCAAATTTGACAAGAGCATGAGTGAAACAGGGTTGAGATCGAAAGAAGAGGAAATATTTTGAAATTTCTGAAGTCATATGATTACACATTTAGATATATGCAGCCACGTTTGGCATTATTTCCACATTTATAGCATCTCTTTCTGATCTTACTTTTAGGTGATTTCCCATATGATCAATTACAAATTGTTTTCCAGAAACTATTTTACTCAATTTTGTTATGCTCACTTTTGCTGCTCCAGCCAACATTATAATCGCAGCTTTGGGAATACTGTGGAGATACCAGTCACTATGCATTTAAGATGTTACTTCTCTATTTGCAAATACAATGTTTTCTATTTCTACTGCTTAAGAAAAATTTCCAGGAGATAAAAGCTGGGGTCTCATTCTTATTTACCTGCTCTAACTGAAACTGATTCTCCACTGAAAACACTGCTTTCTTTTCAGCCCTCTGAATTGTTGGTTGTTTTTCTCCTATATCCCTTTAGTAATGTTTGGTTATTTCACCACCACTTATTTGCTTCATGTGCCTAAGATTTTCATATTTCCTAAAAATGAATTTGCCTTCAAAAGTAAGAGATAGAAAACAGCTAGGCTGGTGCCCTGCTAGTTTTGATTTTTTAAAAAAGAAGAAATATCAAGCTCCAATATACACTGCTGGATTTGATTGGATTTTTTCAAAGCTCCAATCCAGTTGTGTTGAAATTTTTCTGAGTAGGTGTGCTTTGAAATAGATACATCTGCCTTGAATGAAAATAAATTGAAGATAAACCATATTCCACCACAGGAAAGCATTTGAAGTTGTTCTAAAAACAATTTCTTGCTGGACGGCTTACTCTCCTTCAAGGCAATCTATGACTTTCTTAGGCATCTTGCTCACACTTCAATTCTTCAACAATAGATTGCTGAGCTTGCTTCAGAGTTTTTAGCTTTGAAATACATCAAGCTGAAAATGGCTGAGCAAATGCACATCACCAGACTGCCCGGCTTTAAAGAAGTGTCAGAAAATGTGAATTTCAAATGCAACTTGAACTGCAAAATCATTCCCCCAGATACTGTGTGTTTTCACATTTGTGAAGGAAATCTCGGAACATCTAATTATCTAATGTGCTCCATATTTTCACCTGTACATACATGTCATGTATCAAATCGGAATACACTGTTAACATTAACTGAGCCTTGGTAATGTAACAAATTAAACGGAATGAGAATAGCAGGTAGACACAAAAATATTTTCAAATAGTCATCTCTAAAACATTTCTCTCTGCATACCAGCACCTCTGTGTGGTTTCTCCTGTTTTTGAAAGGACAAGCCTTGAGTTTTCTGTTAATACTTGGGCAAAAATGAATATTTGTGGTTAAAAAATCCCTGTTAGGTTTTTTCAATGAATAAAGTTGCATTTTTAAGGCAATTAGAAAAGTAACTCCCTTTCTTCATCACCTCTGTACTTTAACACCTCCAGTCATAAGAACGTCATGATATGAAAGCTCAGTCATGAGTGATACAAAGGTAAAATGATACAATAAAATGAGTGGGATATATTGACAAATACTCCTCAGCATGAGTTCTAGGTATACTCTTTATTCATTCTTTGTTAAGCCCATCACTTAATCTCTCATAACGTAATGTACTGTAACTGGAAATTGAATGCAATTATAGTTAACTTGGTGTTTGTTGGATTGGCTTAAACTATATAACATAAAGCAGAGTGCCTGTTACATAAAGGAGAAATTGAATGCAGATTGCCTGGTCAGATTGCCTGGGTTATAGCTCATTGACCATTGACTAGGTCTGGCATTTGGCCAAATTGCTTAACCTTTCTCTCCCTTAATTTCAGCACCTCTATAATGGGGATAATTGTGATGTCCATCTCATACAGTTATTAAAAGGTTTAAGTAAGTGTATTTGTTTGTGTATGTATATAATAAGTCTGACACATAATAGGCATTAAACAAATATCAGCTATTATTACACTTATTAAAGAACTCATTATTACTCAACTTATCCACAAATTCCAACAATAAACAATTTGTTTTCTAATATTGATACTTATTTTAATAACTTCTAAATATTTTTGGATATTTAAATAAAAGTTTCTAAATTAAATATGTATCCTTTTAATTGACATAAAATTCGGTCTAACATCACTGGCCCTCATGTCTGAAAAGTACTCTCAGGAACCAGAATGTCACATTCTATATCCATTTATAAAAGGGCTTCGTTAATCAGAAAAAAGTTAGTTCATTAAATGTTGCCTAAATAGAGCCATACTTTGCATTATCATATATTATATAAGTTATATATTAATAGTATATTAATTCTTTTTTGAAAAGAGAGGAGGGAATTTTGTTGAAAATCAGTGGGTCTAATGCTGTAGTTTCAAAAAAGAAAATAAGTTTAACCATTTAATTATATTGTTAAACTATAGGGTCTTAAAGCTGTGAATTATGATTAAATTAATTAAATTATTGCAAGATTTTGCCAATGGGAAGATTGAGTATAGATTCGCATTAGATGTAATTCAGATGACATTTTTTTCAGAAAATTGTTAATGCTGAGAAGAGTTTTTAAACATAATGCTGCATGGCAAAATCCAAATAAATCATAAATGGCAAAGTTATTTGGAATTATGAGCAACATTTTCTGTACTAGTAAGGAATATTTTTAGAAGAAATTAAGAACCATATCATGAATTAATTACTATTTATGATAAAATCACCCAAGTGCCTCTTAGCCAAAGCCCAAATTCAATTAGCACCTTTATGTTTTCTATAGATTATAGCCCTGGGTCATAATTTTAGGCATTCATACTGACAAAATAATAAATGATGATTTATTAAAATATCCAAAGACTCAAGTATATTTCACTTATTTAGTCTTTATTGTAGGTGTTAACAGCCAAATGAAATGAAATAGCATGTGGAAATGGCATTTTAACATATCACAGCTGGGAAATATACAGTGTCAAGATTTGAACCCAGGTCTATTTGGCTCTAAAGTACAAGTCTTCTTTACTATGAAATGTTGCTTTCCAGTTTAGAAAATAATTTATTCAGAAGAAAAGTGTCATTTAGAGGAGGGATGAAGAAATTCTACATATTTCCTCTGCAAAGTAACAAAATGAAAACAACAAATATTTAGAATCTGGTACATCTCCTGTATCCTAATTGTCCATATTCTTGGCACTCAGAGAGTGATCCTCAGATCAACAGGCCTGGAAACAAATGGAACTTGTTAAAAATGTAGACTCTCAGATCCCACTGCAGATCTACTAAATCAGAATCTACATTTTAACAAGATCCCATGTCATCCCTCCACACTTCTCAATTTAAGAAGCACTGACCTCTATCACATTACATGCAAAAATCATCAGTGAATACTTATAGTTTCCAAGTTAAATGGAACTCATTTGATGCGTGGTGATAGGGCCATGCTTCTCTCACCTATAAATATATATGGTGTCATATTCCTGCAAATGCATTCGGATTGTCAGGTGAACAAATATATATATATTTGGAAGTAGAGTTCAGTAACTTCACTTCGTGGCTATGGTGATATGATTGGTGGAACCACCCACAGTCATTGAAAAAATCTAAAAAAGAAACAGTAGGAGAATATATGACTTGCTTCAGGTTCTATCTTCGAGTCCTCCTCAGCTGAGTCACAGCTGTTCTAGGATTTCAACTCGTCCTGTGACAGAGACGTGCTGTGCTGGAATTAGACAAGGTGCAGGTGTACCACCCCCTCCCCACAGCCCGCCTGCCCGCTTACCTCAGCTCTGCCTCAGGCTTCCTTTCTATTTAAGGGCAGGTGATTCAACTAACACTAATGACTCATTCTCAGCTTGATGATGGCGTCCCATTCTTCCTTAAAGTCTAAAAGCAAACTTAACATCTCTGTATCCTGTTTATTTCTCTCCTTTAGCAAAAAAAAAAATATATATATATATACACATATGTATGTATATTTTTAAGTCTAATGCTGAGGCTACAGTGTAATGCAGAAATTCCCAAATGTAAAGCTCACACAAGTCTGATGAAGATATTGCTAAAACGCAGATTCTAATTCAGTAGGTCCAGGGTGGGATGTGTGATTCTGCATTTCCAACAAACTCCCAGGAGATGCAGTTTCTTTGACCAGACTGAGAGCAGTTCTTTGCATTGGTAATAAAATGAGAAACTAGAAATATGTGTTTTTTGAATGCAGTTTGGCAGTGTCAATATTCTTTAAATGTATGTTGACACTGTGATTGTATTCCTAATAAATTTATGTTATATATATTCAGGAATATAGACATAAATTTAAAGAAAAAAGATGGTCATTACACCTTAGGGAACATACATGAAAATGATATGAATACTCCTAAATTAGATATTTGACAAAAAATACTTACAGGTAGTATGAAGCAATTTAAGATGTATGTATAATTGAGAAAACTGATTGGCATGGAAAAATTATTCACAATATTTTTATTCCTATATCTGATATTTAAATACATATGACTATTTAGAACTAGTAGATGAATATGCAGCACAAGTTACACATAGGTGCTTTGGATACTTATTTTAGGGGTGAGTTTTAGTTTTTTCCCTACACTTTTTGTTAAAAAAAAAAGTATGTAAAATCACAAAATAGAAAGTTAGTAAAAATAATAAACTATTCAATTTTCTTACCAATGAAAAAGAAACTATTATAAATATTTATTATAATAATTTCATAACTTGTGTTTTTATGGTTCAGAAATTACTTTCACAAACATCCAGCCTTGTCATATCCCAATTTGCATCCTTAACATCCTTAAAAAAAATGGTTCTTGGTCCTGTATTCTACTCTTCACTTCACTCATTCTTTCATCAAGTTTATTTCATCCCCAGACTACCACTCTCTTCCTAGACTCCTCTAATTAGCCATTCATTCAGATAGTTGCTCTGGCTTTTAACTCCACATTTTCAGGAAAGGCGCCTCAAGAAAAATCCCCTTGAGTCTATGCAGTGAGCCTCTGGGAAAAGGATACCAAGGAGACATCCAGAGCCTTGGCTAGACCCAACCCCTAGACTCCCGTTTATCTAGGAGGAAGAATGAGAACCAATAGTATTTCACTGAATCTGCACCACACATATATGAGGTTGGAAGTAAGGGCAGAGGAGTTTAATAATGTTTGCTGTGTGCAAAGTAGCAGGCTAGATCTAAACCTTATTTATACCACAAAAACCCTACATAAACCCTGCAAGATAGGTTGCAGTGGGTCTAAAGATCCCTATTTTACTGATAAAGAGACTGAGACAGAGACCAAAAGAACTTTGCTCAACTCATATGTCAGGAAGTGGCTGAGATGGCATTCAAATCCGAGTCTTCGGGTTCCTACTTGATTTTCATTACTCATTGACATACAACCAGAATTGTCAGATAAAGCATAGGCTACACCAGTATATTTGAATTTCATATTTTTTTGGTATAAATACGTCTGGTACAATATTTGGGACACGCTAATACCCAAAACATACTTGTTATCTGAAATTAAAATTTAACTGTGAGATCTCTTTTGCTGTTTGCTAAATCTGGTATCCTTATTAATTTTCCTACCTCTCATATAAATAAAAATTGTACAACCTCCCAATATTGTCTCATATTTTCCAAAGACAATTCAAAATCCAACAGTATTTCTGAGTACTTCTACTTTTACCAGAAATATCTGGATTATCATGATAAACACTAAATTAGTTTCCAACTCTCTTAAAGAAGACGATTCATGGTGAAACGTGTTTCCTTCCCACCACCTAAAACTTTGTGTGGGTACATCGTAGCGAATGGGGCCATATGAAATGAGTTGAGGGTCAAGTACAGATAGAATAAATGTCTAATTGGTGAATGTTTCTGTGCAAAACCAAGGTTCTCTCCTTGATTATATTTTGAAGTAATTCTTAGATTATTATTTTTTTATGTATTACCTGGCCCTTTTTAACCTTCCTGATTCAGCATGGATAATTGAATAATAAATACAACTTGAGTGCAGCAATATATTTTTCCCAATGCTAAAATTCCAGAAGCTAATATGTCAAAGGAAGAGAGGGAAACTTCAGTGAAAGTTTTCTAATCTATTTCCTCCAAAAGAAAATAGGTGTGAATTCATAGTCTGGATTTTATTGTGATGTTGCACTTACTTTTCCAATGTTATCAACCTCAAATATTATGCCACATAAAATTCACTTGAGAAAGTTGTGAAACATGCCAGGTCTCACACCCAAACTTTCTCTAGGACATGTACCTTAGGTACCTATATGATTAAAATACTGCCTAGATGATTATGAACTAGCTTTACTACATATCACAGTCCAGAAACACTGTTCTCAGTCATGCTTACAATTAAAGCCAACTTATGGGACTCTTTCATGTGTAATGTGACTGGTATAAATAAGATTTGACATAATAAATGTCATAATAAATCCAAGATTTAGAACAAGCGGCATATAAAGAATCTGTGTTACTATTTTCTTGTAGGAAAACAAGGGTTTTTCTGTAGTAGTTGTTTAAACGCAATCTCTCATCTCTAAAATCTTAAAAACCTGTGACTTATGCAGGACAAATATCATAGCTGCTGAAAATGAAGTCAGAAAAGTTAAGTGGGTCATCAAGTTTCTTATCAGTGGAGCAAGTACTTGAATCCAGGACTCAAGGACTTCAGACTCTCAATCTTGTGCTCTTTATACCATTCCCTAGTCCTTTACAGATGGACTTTTAGGGAGGATCATGGTTGGAAAAAGAAACAGCTTTGAAATAATAAAACCCTAGATTAAATCAGGCTCTGCCATTTATTAACTGGCCAGTGCTGAAGAAGTTAATGAGCTACTTTGTGTCTGTTTCCTACTCTGTAAATTTGGGATTGAGTCGCTCATTCAACAAACATTCATTAAGCTTCTAAAACGAAAGCAAAATCAGTTAGGTTCCTTCTTTCGTGGAATGTACTTTCTATCTCCTATGCTTCTTTTCAGTACTAAAGGTTAAACCCTAAAACAATTTGTAAGGTTTGATAAGCAGCAAATATGCATTCTATTGCCTATACCATGTTACTAAGCAAAAGTAGATTATTATAGAGTTATGCTTAATTTGTGTTTTCCTAGTATTCTAGTTTGCTAACTGCCAGAATGTGATATACCAGAAATGGAATGGCTTTTAAAAAGGGAAATTTAATAAGTTGCTAGATTACAGTTCCAAGGTCTTGGAAATGTCCAAAAGCAAGTCTATAGAAATGTCCAATCTATGGCATCCAGGTAGAGATACCTTGGTTCAAGAAGGGTGATGAATTTCAGGGTTTCTCTCTCCACTGGAAAGGCGTGTGGCGAACAGGGCAACATCTACTAGCTTCCTCTCCAGGCGTTTTGCTTCATGACACTCCCCAGAGGCCTTCTCCTTCTTCTTCTCCAAATGTTGCTGGCTGTTGTGCTCTGGTTCTCTCATCGTTTGTCATGGTTCTACATCCCTCTCCTCATTTTCAAAAGGGACTCTCTCCAAAATGCCTCCTCTTTTATAAGCTTCCAGCAAAATAATCAAGACCCATGTAGAATGGGAGGAGACACATCTCCAACTAATCAAGTTTAACATCCACAATTGATTGAGTCATATTTCTGTGGAGATAACCTAATCAAGTTTCCAGCCTATGGTATTGAATAGGGATTAGAAGAAACCATTGCTCTCACAAGACTAATTAGGATTAAAATGACTTTTCTAGGATACACACATCCTTTCAAATCAGCACACCTAATAAGATGGGGTTTTTTTAATTTATTTTATTTATTTATTTTTAGTCTCGCTCTTTTTTAGTTCCTTTCTAAATTAGTTTAATTTTTTAAATTTTCTTTAGTAAGATATTTTGTAAAACCAACCATGTGTCATGTTGTCCCTTTCCACATTTTATCTGATGGATGGTTTCCCCATGATGCAATATATAACAGAAAGGATGAGAACAAAATAAAACCTAAACAAGAAGAATAAAAGTCTTATTAGTTGTTGCAGCTCCTAGTAATTGTTTCTCTTTAAACTTTCCAGCAAACTCAGGAGTTGTGTCATTTTATGATGAAATAGGCAACAAAGCATCATTTCTTCTTTAATTATTTCTTACCATTGTTGTTGATCACAACATGTATTTGTCACTGGGTAGAAGAATGAATCTATTACGATGCCTTCATCCTACCACTATTAAAGAGCTTAAGATCTTTACCATAAAAAGATAATCTGAGTGGTGGCTCATATTGGGGGACATGTTCAAACACAGAAGAAAGCTCTAGGAAAATCAAGATATTTTTTACTGCCTCAGTGGTTTATTTTTGTTCCAAAAGATTAAAAGTTGCAGTCTCCACAGCTGTCTTTTTCTACCCACAAAGTTAAAACGTAAAAGAAGTTCAAAGAAAAGCATCAAAATACACCTCCCTTAACCTGCTGGCATCACTCCTCCTTCTACCCTGGAAGTTAAAACGGAAAAGAAGTTCAAAGAAAAGCATCAAAATACACCTCCCTGAACCTGCTGGCATCATGCCTGTTATTGGTGTGGGATTACTATCCACACACAGGCATAAGTGACCTATCAACCGGCGACTATCTGAACCAACTACCAGGCTCTGACATTCCATGGAAAAGCACCTTAGAACTAAGCATCCCTTCACCACACAAAAAAAGGCAGGCCACTCTCTAGATGTCATACTCCCTTGAAATGAGGAAGTTCTTCAGGCTTCAAATGCTTAAGTTTTGACTCATAAGAAATACAGAATTCCATTTATTTCCACGTCATCCAGATGTATGCTATAGATAGCTCATACCAGCATATGAGAGCCAAGATCTTCAATTGTCAAAAAATTTGTGAG
This sequence comes from Myrmecophaga tridactyla, assembly GCA_004026745.1. Lineage (NCBI taxonomy): Eukaryota > Metazoa > Chordata > Mammalia > Pilosa > Myrmecophagidae > Myrmecophaga > Myrmecophaga tridactyla. Next base: position 126,141 of record PVIY010002477.1, read on the forward strand.
CTGGTTTTTAAACACAGTAATTATTAAATATTAAGTCTACTTTCACTACATAAACTATATTAAAAAAAGTAATAAGTACGAAAAAACCATCACTTCCTAATTATCTCACTAACTTTCGCTATTGTCTATGTGTTTTAGGTTATGTGTATCTTTTGTAAAAGTAGGGCAGGTATCCCATCTAATGGTGAACTACTGTACATCTCTTCCCAATTCTGTTTTCAGTGATTTCATGTTGGTAGCTTCATACTGGCTGCAGGTGGAGAATTTACACTGTGGAAATTGATGACTGATAAAACCAAGCTTTTATTTTTTTCCTGGAGAACTGATCTTTAAACACTTACTAGGACCATTCTGATTAAAATATTAGTTAAAATATTGTCACCTCCTCCTAAAGGATCTAGAAAAGCAAACGCATAAAGTGTAATGATAAATCAGTGGTTTTGGACTCATAATGTATAAACATGCAATTTGTGCCAAGAACTACATAAAGGTGAGATGATGGTGGGATATAGGAACATAGTCTGTGTATACTATTGAAGTTAAATTGGTATCTAAGCAAACTAGAGTGTTACAGATTTAGGATATTACATTTAAATTCTATAGTAACTACAAAGAAAACATTAAAGAATATGCAAGCTGATAGAGCCAGAAATTAAAGTACAGTTTTCCAGGGGAAGGGGAATAGGGAGTTATGGAATAATGGGTATAAGGTTTTTGTTTGTGGAAATTGGAAAGTTTTATTAATTGTAGGTGGTGAGGGTTCTGCAATAGTATAAATGGTAGAATAGTATTTAAGGAACATGATCTATAGAATTACACTCAGAAAGAAAGTGTTCAGAGAATGAATTAATAAATGGATAGATAGATGGATGGACTGATAGATTGATGGACAGCTAGAATGATACAACAAATGTGGCAAAATATTAAAATTAGTGGATCTGGGTACCTGGAGGGATAAGGGTATGTTGGAGTTCTTTGTAAGGGAGGTTGTAATATTTTTGTAAGTGTCCTGTAATTTTGAAAGTTACAAAAAAACCTCCAATTATCTACACTCATGCAGAAGAAATAGCTGCTGACCATTTTAAATAACCAATGAGGTAAAAGTATTTTGGCTTGCTTTAGGAAGTAAGTAAAGACTCCAAGAGTCTGTCCCTCT
>PVIY010002478.1:0-86199 GCA_004026745.1 Myrmecophaga tridactyla
CTACAAATTTAGGAGTTGCCACCATAGCTTCAGGTTTGATAATTTGCTAGGGCAACTCACAGAATTCACTGAAAGCACTGTACTTCTGTCTGTAGTTGTATTATTCTAAAAGATAGGAAGTCAAAAGAAGAGATTCAAAGGGCAGAGTCTGGATGGTCTCAGACGTAAACTTCCATGTCCACTCCATGTGGAGCAGGAACACATCACCTTCCTGGCACAACGACATCATTATTTATCAGTTATGGAGCTCTTCAGGCTTTCTGGTATCCCATATTTATATGGGATCTCATTATAAAGGCATGATTGATAAAATCAATATCCCCCTTGACTGAACTCCATCTTCAGCCCCCTCCCCTCGCAGAGGTCTGGGAATTGGGCTGCCATGAGCAGATGTGGGATGGTGTGGGCTGATCTGGCAAAGGCCAATCTTCTAATCACATCAGTGGTCTTTCCCATGTGACCAGCCCCCACTCTACATCTGCAGGTGTGGCTGACCCTGCCCTGTAACTATCAGATGTATTTCTGGGTTCACTATGAAGAACAGAAGATTCTACTATCATAAGAAATTCCAAAGATTTGAAGATTACTTTCCCAAGAATGTGGGATGAAGGCCAGCCAAGTTTTTGTTATGCTCCACGTACTCATAATTGAGCTACTATTAAATATGCCATTTCTAACACAACAGTCCAAAGAGGTAGGCCATGTCCCCTCTACTTTACAGATAAAGACATTGAGACTCAAAAAAGGAATGGAGTCCCACAGTATAAAACGGAAGGCTGAGATGACCCTCCAGATCTGACTGCATACAAACTTTCCACACTATCACTTTTCTCTTGAAACATTCCACCAGCTTTCTCCACTTAAAACTTTATGATCTTCACTATTATTTTCATTCCTTTTGTCCTTCAGTCTCGGAATCCTTCTTAGAAAAAAATCATTATCTATTATTGTTGAACCCTATTCCTTTCTTCTCAGGGTCTTTACCCTTTTATATCAAGATAGTTGCTCTTTTTTCTATACCTATCTTTCGGCCTCAGTTGCTTCCCATACCAGCCCATCTTATGCACTGCTATCAGATTTCTTGCTCTAAATACCACTTTGCCATACTGCTGCCCATCTTACATTTGTTCGGGGCTCTCTGCTGTTCTTAGGGTAATATTCAGGCTCTGAACAATGGCTTTCCAGCTCTCTATAATCTGCCTCACTTTATGTATCCAAGCTTATTTTAGTTGTGTGACTGAGTTCACTATCCCTGGAATATGCCAGGTGTATCCTTCTCTTAATGCCTGTTTTCAAACTGCAAGCTCCACGGAAAGCACTATCCCCTTTTTAATATGTCCTAAAAGGTTCAGATCAATTTCTACCTCCTCTATGAAATTTATCCTCCCTGAACCTGCCATTATTGATCTCTCCCTTCCTGAACACTTTCTCTAAACTCAAAAGGTCTATAAAATGGTGCTTTTTATTTTGTCTTTCAATAAAAAGTGCTTATCTTACAGAATACATCCCTTACTTAGTTGAATTATTTTCTTCAGTGCTTAGTAACAATGTTTAGTTGCAACCAAAAGAAACACAACTAATGTTGGCTTAACCAATTAGAGATTAATGGTCTTAAGCAACAAGGAGCCCAGAAGTAGGCAGTTGAGGGTGGTGGGGCTGCTCAAATATACCATGTAGGAGTAACAATTTTTTTATCTTTCTGCTTTGCCATCCTTCAACTTTCAACTTCATGTTTATTTTCTCTTAATCTCAACATAGTTGCTGCACCTCCAGGCAGGAGGATTGGAAGAGCAGAAACCCATATATGTCTTATTGGTCAGCATTGGTCAGAATCATGTAACATACCAATATGGGGAACTGAGATTGCAGCTTTTAAGCTTCTTTAGTAGAGGCAGAACTGGGAAAAACTGTGGCCCAAAATTGGTCTAACATAAACCAGCCTCCAGCTTAATAAATCACATTCATATAATGCGTCTCTTTTTTTATGGGAGGCATTGGAGTGAAAAAAATAGATAAATGTGAACCCTGGAGTCGGATTATTTTGTTATCAAATATTGGCACTTCCCCCTTCTGATGTTGCAGCCTTGATTAGGTTACTTAATCTTTCTAAAACAGATTTCCTCATCTACACAACTGGATTAATAATAATTCTTGTCGCTTAGAGTTACTGTAATAGTTAAGTGACATAAGGATGTGAAGCTACAGCCTATTACATGACACATGAAAGGTGCTAAGTAAATGTTATTGCCTTTTCTTCCCTTCCAATTTTTGGCTGTGTTGGTGTTAAAGACAATTAAAAAAAAAAAAAGAATTCTATCAAGGAAGAAGTTGACTTCCTACAGCTATTATCTATTTACTCTTTTCCAGAGGGAAAAGTGTTGTCCCAGTAACAGAACCACAGAGGTGTTTGAGATTTATTTATGTTGTAATTAAGAGAGGAAAGGAAATCTTCTCTAAAAGCTTGTGCAGGCGTTGACTCGTTGATACTGAGGTATGTGATAATAACTCACACATCTAAGGTGTTTAATGAGGATCAATAACAATTTGTGGCCCTATCAGCTTTGTGGTCCCAGCAGCTCAAATCACATGGGAACCCTGCCTCTAAAAAGTGACAGTCGTTCGGAGGGAATGGCAAAGCAATATCCAGTTAACACGATGCACAAAGGAGGCGTATGTACATGATCCCAGGAAAAAAGTATATAAATATATACATACATGTATACATATATATTATATATATACACATGTACATATACATATAAATATACATATACATATACATGCAGAGCACATTCTCAATCCACCCAGGTCCTGCCTGTCTCTCACTCCCCATAAAAACAGAATGCAATTTTTAATGTAATAGATTGAATATTTAAAATTTTTTTGGCACCAGAGTGTGTATCTGTGGATTTTTTAATTAAAAATTATTTAATATGTATATTTATTTGGAGTGTGTTGAAAAACTATAAATTTTCCTTTTTCTTTTCGTAAGAGGAAAAGCCAAACCCAGCCAGATGTTAAGAGGAATAGTAACCAAATGATTCAATCAGAATTCTCCTGTGGAGACATGGGCTCTCTCAGTCAATGTCACAGAATGAAATAGTCTCAGATTCACACAGCAGTGAGTTATTCCATCTGGTTGTGGCAATTAGGAGCTGAAGATGACGGGAAGTTAAATGACTATCTTTATGAAACAAAGCAAAACAGAAAAGGGAACAGCTGGGGGACTGGATGGCTTGGGGATGCAGAATTGGATCTCAAAGAATTTGTTACCTCTAGTTGCTGGTTTTAATGCTAGTGCAGGTTAATGTGGATTGAAGGTTGCTGCTTTGTGATAGCAGTTAGCTGCCATTTGTTTGAAATATAGTGCCATCTGAATTGAGGTTTCTGGAATGTAATGTCCTCTTTAGTTAAGGGTCAAACTTACAAATTAAATACATAGCCAAGGCAGTGACTGCCCATGCAAAAAAAAAAAAAAAAAATATATATATATATATATATATATATATATATATATATATATATATATATATATATACGTAGCCAAGGGGTCAGGCATGAAAACCAGAGGGTCGTCGACCTTCGTTGCCAGAAAGGACATCCTGTGAAGCCTGGAGTCTGTGAGCTCCCTGAAGTGTATGTGACATTTTCTTTGCATGAGCTTTATTCAAGGGAAGTGGGTGCATAGCTTTTATCAAACCCAAAGGAGGCTAGGTATCTACCACCCACAACCACCCTCACCCAGAACAAAAGTTAAGAAATTCATTTAGACCTCATCTTTGGAGTTGGGTAGACTTCAACTTAAATTTTTTTGTCCTTTCGCTTATTAGCTATGTGGCTTTAACAGCTTAACCTTTGTAAGGCTTATTTTCCTAATTTTGTCAATGAGGAAGATAATATTTTCTGCCTCATAGAGTTGTTGTGTAGAAAATGTGAGATGACATAGAAAAAATGTTAACGTAACGTGTACTAGATGGTCCATAAATGTCAGTCAATATTATTATTAAATTGTTATTTTATTATTATTAATGGAATTATTGAGTCTCAGGAATGTTGAGAAGTGCCTAAGGTCAATGGCAGGGACAAGATACCCAGATAACCAATTCACTGCCCTGACCACTGGAAAACATAGTGACCCATCCCTTCTCTTACTTGTTATTCATGTTTTGGTGGGCTCCTAGGTTACATAAGATACTGACATCGAATGATTAATTCTACCATTGCATGGAAAAATGATGCATTTCTTCATTTTGAACCTCTCCTTTAATATTCTTTAAATTTTTGTCTACATTGGTGTCTGGGTCAAGAAATCACAAGGGGCAAAGAGGTCACACTTAGGCTTTGCGACATCCTCTGCCTACCTTTCCCAAGAACAGACTGTGAACAAGATTAGAAGTCTGACTTCTCATTAGTGATCAGTGAAGGGGAAGTCTTTTCAAGCAGCCCCTCTTTTGAGTAGATAGAGTGGATCTAACAAAAAAGATGACAGATTACGAACTGTCTGGTGGCTAATGTACTGTTTACTGCAGTATAAATGACTGGTGTTTGGGAAATGACAGATGACAGAGAGCACAAGAACAGACGTAAATGATTTCCCGGTTTCTACAGTGGAGGAGAGTCATGGTTGGCCGGAATGTTGATGAGGAGTGGGGAAGAAATTGGTGGGAGTTTCAGGGGCATGAGAGTGGAGAGAGGACTTTTAAATTAGTTATTTGATCTAGGAGCTGCCAAAGCATTTTTCCATATACAGAAGGTACCTGTTAAGGAATCTAGTTTCCTTGCTCTTTTCTCATTGCCTAATCCACCCCAAATGAAGCTCTGGTTTCAGTTCAAGTTCAGCGATCTCCCTAGAGAGAAAACCTAAGAAGTAGGCAGAGAGCTATGCTCAGGTAAGCTGGCAGATCCACAGGTGAAGATGACGTAGGGAAGAATAATATTAAATTAGTTTTAAAGAGAGCAAAAAAAGCAAGCAAGCAAACAAGCAATACAAAGAAGGAAGGAAGGAAAGAAAGAAAAGAAAGGAAGAAAGAAAAGAAGGAAGGAACTCAGCATGGCAATGTGCAAGTGATTTATTTGAGTCTAGTAAATTAATATTGGTGTAAATTGCCCCTGGGGATCATAAGACACCTCCAATTAATTTGCCACTACTGTAACCTTCTAGCATTCATTTGCTCAGTTTTCAATAATAAGAAACGTTATGATAGTGTAGGGCAAGTTGTTAGATTTATTATTTTCAAACATAACACCATTGTGACTAGTTGCCTTCTGCTTTGTTAGAGGTTTTATTTTTTTGTTATTCATTCATTCATTCATTCATTTCTCTAACAAAAATTGATTGGGCATTTATTTGGTGCAAGTTCTAGGTGCTGAAGATACATTAGTGAGCAGACAAAAATACCTGTTCTCATGGAACTTGCAGGCAAGTTGGAGAGAATAGGCATGCTATATGATATTATATCAAATAATATGCAATGATGTTAGATGATGTGAAGGTCACTAAACAAGGGTACAGTGATAGAAAGTGACAGGGTTGGGGGTGGGAGCTGCCTACTATTTTAGAAAAGATGTTTGGGATGGCTTATTTTAGCTGTTTTTGAACAGAGGTCTGCATACAGGCAATGACCAACCTATGTAGATATCTGGGGAGGAGCATTCCACATAAACAGCAAGTGCAAGGGTCTTTAGGTAGAAATGAAGTATTAGGGGGATATCAAATGAGACCAATGGATCTGGAGAGGAAGAAGCAAAAGGGGGAGAGGAATTAAAAGCAGAGAGATAGAGAAGAACCAGATCATGTGGGGTCTTGTAGGATAGCAAGTTATTGGAGTGTTTTGAAAAGGGCAGTAGATAACCTGATTTTTATTTTATTTAATCTTTTCTATTTTTTTAAAATTAGAGAATTTTAATTTTAAATTTACAGATTTACAGAAAATCATTCAGAAAACGTTTCTGTATACCTCCCTTACACACTCAATTTTCCCTATTATTAACGCTTTACATTAGTGTGGTACCTTAGTTACAATTGATGAAGCAATATCATAATTGTACTATTAACTATAATACATAGTTTATATTAGGATTACTGTTTTTAAAAATTTTATTCTAGTAGCATATATATAGCCTACAATTTCTCTCTGTTACCACATTCAAATACATAATCTGTGCTATTATTTATACTCACACTGTTTTGCTACCATCATCACCATCTACTGCTAAAACTTTTCCATCAACCAAACAGAAACTCTGTACTAACTAAGCATTAACTCCACATTCCCTACTCTTACCTTAGCTCCTGGTAAACTATTTGACTCTATGAATGACTAGAACTCTAAGAATAACCATAATAATGAGGCTCGAGATGCTGATGACTTGGGCTAAGATAGTACTTTTGGACCTGGGATGTATTTTGAAGGTAGATCTAATAGAATTTGTTCATGGATTTGATGTGACGGTTGAAAGAAATGTAATTTATTTGTCCTTATCTTTAATGTATATATCCATCTTAGTCCTTTATATATGTATTAGTTCTTTAAGTTCAATGCTTGGTCTTTTCTTAATTCTTTCTGGATTTTTCTCATTTGATTTGTAGACACTCATATTAAGTCATAAAACAGTGTTTTGTTATTTTCAAAGGTCGCAAAGTGCTTCATTTGTGGACCAAATTAATTCTACAAGCATGCTGTATTTGGTTCAGTGTTTTAAATCTTTCAGCCAGTATTTTAAAATTCAGATGTCTGAATTCCTTTGAGAAGTGGTAAGATTTATAGTAAACAACAGACATTCCCATAAAGGCAATCATTTGCTGGAACTGCATAGCAATTGCCGTATTTGAAAAGGACATTGCTTCAATTCCTCACCATTCCCACGTGAAATTATTCCCTCATCTCTGTTGACTGAACGTCTCTGAAGCCATGTCCATTCACTAACCCCAGTGTGGGCAGTCTTAGAAGAGACCATAGAGATAATCAGAAATGTGGCATCATTGGAGTCAAGGGGGCAGGAGCTCAGGAATCTAGAAATCCATATGTAAACCAAGTATTACCTGCAAATCCAATTAATAATAGGCTTTCTATATGTCTTATTTTTTGAATGCCAAAACTGTTATAATGAATAAAATATACATTGAATATCACTAAATATTTGCCTGTATTTTCTCAATTAAAAAATACTAAAGGCGCAATTACTTTCAAGTGATTGTATCTTTTTCTTTAACCTTTAAAAAGGGATCCTTATGTACTTATTGGCTATTTAAATAACTTCTTTGGAAAAATGTCTGTTCAAGTCTCATTCCCATTTGTTACTGGACTGTTTTGTCTTTTTATTGTTGAGCTGTAAGAATTTTTTACATATTCTAGACATTAGCCCCTTAAAAATTGGAAACATTCTATATGCCTATCAATTGAATGAACAGGTAAATAAATTGTAGTACATATATATAATGGAATATTATTCAGTGATAAAAAGGAATGAAGTACTGATACATGCTAAATGTGGATTAACCTCAAAACCATTATGCTAATTGAAAGAAAAAAACATATATTGTATGATTCCATTAATATGAAATATCCAGAATAAATTTATGTGTTTATTTATTTATAAATAAATTTATGGTTAATAGATGATTTATGGTTTATATTATGTTATGTGAATTTCACCTCAGTTAGAAACAAAGGCAGGATTAAGATCATGCAAAATGGAAAGGGGAACAAATAAGTGAACATAATAAACAACTTCTTGTCAATATATTTGTTTACTAAGATGAAATTGGTACAAAACTGTAACTACATTATGATTCCATTTATATAAAATTTGTTTTATATATATTTATGTGTTTATATATGATTAAATTGCTTCTGGGCAAAAACCAAAAACCAAAACAAAAAGCAAGGGTTGGGAACAGCTCTTCTAGTCTAGGCCTCCATTGCCTTAATGACAAAAGAAATCCACACAGGGGCAGCTAAATATCCAGAACTGCTCAATTAGTCACTCATAGTAGGACAGAGGTCTCCTAACAAGTTGCCCCAGATCCTTCAGTGATTTCATCCAAAAGTCAAGAGGATAGAAAAGGACTATATATGAAACTTTGACATGCAAATTCTTGATTCTGCTTCAGGGATGACAAATTGCAGTTCACAGATAGACCGAAGAGTTTTCTTCTTGTGTTAATGTACTGTAGGGTAAGGTCTCTCAACAACTGCATATTGACATTTTGGGTCAGATAATTCTTTGACCTTGTGCATTGCAGGGTGTTTAATAGGATCCCTGGCATCTACCTACTAGGAGCCCCACCCCTCCCCCTAAGTCATCACAATAATAAATGTTTATATACATTGCCACATGTCCCCAGGGGAGACAACAAATTGCCCGCAGTTGAGAATTACTGCTTTGGGGCCAACTACTGCTGCTTTACCCTTGATTCAGAACCCCAGGGAAAGACCTTGGACACTCAGCAGACAAGCATCCTGCTGACCCAAGAGCAGCCCCTCAATACCTGTTCACATACCTCTCCCACTCATCCTTGAGGGCAAGTTATTATTTATCAGCAGCCTCTTTCTGGACACCTGTAACTCTCACAATTCATTTTTTTTTTCTAAGTATCTTCGTGCATCTTCACTTTCAAAAGATACTTCCTGATTCCCCATGCGTCATCTGCACAGGTACATGACTTTTGTTTGCTTACCTCTGTTAGTTTTTTTTAACTTTCCATGGTCGAGTGTCTTACTTTTTATATTACCTTTCCATTTTTACTACAACTTGAGTCTCTGTGTGTGTCTTCTTGATTCGTTTTTGGCTTGGATGGCTACCTTTCTCTGCCTGTAGCGGTATCTGTCTTTGTACCCATATTTCTGTTTCATGTTATGATTTAGACTTTTGGTGTCTATCTCTCCAGTCCCCATCATTTTTTAATGACACTTTGTATCTCTAGGTCTTTCTTTGACTTTTTGTGTGGCAGCCTGTCTTTCAGTCTGCCTCTATATGTATCTCTCCGGCTACTCTTTATGATTCTGCTCCCCACTTTTGGATGATATTAGTGTATTTTCAGGACATTTCTATTTGTGATTATTTTGTCTCTATTGACCTTTCCTCCAATTTCTGCCTTTCTTTTGGAAATGGCTTGTCTGTACTAAGTTCCTATCAGGCTCTCTTTCTCTGGGTAGGAAGTTCCTGAGGCATGTAATGGAAACCTTTTACTTCTGTTGAATGGTGACCCTTGAAGGGAATGACAGAGAGTGGGCTTTCCAATTAAATGCTCAGGGGCAAGTCTTTGTTTTCATAAAATTGAATTTTTAAAAATCATGCATTTAGAATATTAAATCCAGCAAAGGTTGAATATTGGAAATCAGTATTATAAAAATATATTTTAAAATGATTTCATGTCATAAGCAATTCTTAGAAAAGTAATGGGTAATTCATTCTTTAACTCTTTTTCTAATGTTAAGTGAAATAAAATCAATGATTTGTAGAGTCAGCTTAGATGTCTTATGTGAAATTCAGGAATAAGGAATGACAAGAATAGAATTTGACTATTTGCAAAGTACCTACCTTTTACTTTGGTTTGTGAAAAATGCCCTAAATAAGAATGAGAGCACCAAGTATTTCACAGGGACAGTGAAAACCATCCAATGTTCTCATTTTTGCAGAAAAATGAGAATTGTAATGAAATTGCAAACAGATTGGAATCCATCTGGCATAGCCAAATTGATCCTCTTTTAATGATTGTTATAATGTGTATTCTAAATTAAAACCAGTATTGGGTTAATCAATTAAAATGCATAATCATTTTGGTTAAGCAAATCAAGAAAGAATTGTAAACTGAGTAAAATTCCTTCTATAGCATACACATGTTCATACACATGTTAAAAACGTACTTTACCATAAGTAAAGTAATCATTATATATCCAGATTTTTTTGGTTACTTGTGGTACAGAGACAAATAATGGCTGACGAGGTTGGGTAGCTGTGTGAAGAGGGCTCTTAAGGTGTCCAAAACCAAATTTAAAAACTTGAGAAAACCAGGAAGAAAATTCAGCTGGGGGGTGGGAAACAGATGAAAACAGAAAGAGCTAAATAGGGGAAGGAAATGTTTCTCTTTCATCTAGTTTAGGACATAATTCTTTAGTACTCTGTCCAAACCTTATTAACCTTAATAATACATCATTAAAAAGTCAACTCTAGGCAAGCAATTATTGAGTACCTCCATGGTCATTGTGCTAGGGTTGGGGAGAAGGTTATGATGAGACAAGAACTCCACCCTCAAAAGCTCTCCATCAACTAGGAATCTCATATATGGTCAGATACCACTGCTTCAGTTCATAATGTTGGTACCATATGGTTGGTACCATAACAGAACTCATGCCAAGTGGGAAGAAGTGGGTGAGTGTATAACATGAAAGTGAGGCTAATCTGAGGCCATCTTAGGGAGGAGGGAAAAATTGGTCATTCCTTTCCTTCTGATAACTCACTGTTGGTATTTTTTAAATTTATTCACTCACAGGAACTGAGTAACACCATCACCTGGCTTCCAGACCCTCACTCTTCCTCCACTTGAATGCATTCTCCACACTGGGGCCAATTCTTTCTGGTGCTTGGTGAGATTTCTTCCAAGATAAAATTGGTGCTCTGATTCATGACATTTGAAGTTTTTCTGCTCAGTAGTCACCTTGAGAGGTGGTTTGGAATACAGTGGTAAGAAAGTAGGCGCTGACCCTTGAGTTCAAATCCACTCTTACCCATCTTTGTGTCTTGAGCGGTTATTTTCCCTCTGTATGGCTCAGGTATTTGAAAAGGGGATAGTAAACTCACCTATTTCAGAGGGCTGCTGTCAGCAAAAACTAATTAACACCAGTACACTGATTAGAATAGTCCATGGCAAATAGTAAACGTACAATAAATGATAACTATTATTATTGCTACCACCTCTACAGACCCATTCCTTTACTTTGCCTCTCTCTCATTCTCTACTGGATTGTTTTGAAGTCCCAGAAACTGCTCATGCTGTCTTGTTTGCCCCCTTTTACTTGTCTAGCTCCAACTTGACCTTCAGGACTCAATCAAACTTTCACCTCTGCCAAGAATCATATTTTAACAGTTCACTGCACTGTGGGTCCTCTTATGTGCTAAGTTCACCTCTATCATAACTTTTCACACTTTGTATTTACTTGTTTACTTCTCTGTTCTTCGTACCACACTGTACATACCTTGAGGTTGGAAACTCTGCCTTGCTTGTTACAGCATCTCTACTCCTGGCTCAGAGGAGGTAGTCAGTAAGAAATCTGCCAAATAAGTAAATCTAAGTGAGAATCTACTAAACAGTAAACTGCTATAGTTCATATTACCAAAACACTAAAGACAGATGTTTTTGAATAGTCAGGTGTCTCCCAAGCCAGAATGCTGGTCTCAAATGAGAAAGACAGGAAAGCAAGTCTAAAGTATAGGGGACTATGGAACATAAGAAATGATAACACACACATATAGATTTTGTGATATGCTAGTCTTGTTAGACATGATAATATTTTTCTAAGTAGCCTAGTTTGTTTTTTTTTCCCCTAGGGTTTAGGGGGCGCATTTTGATAACTGAGAGTTTAGAATAAACAATAATTTCACCTTTACTAAAAATTGAATATGATTATTAGAATTGAAGTTTTTAAAACATCTGCTTTGTATCTAACAAGTACAAGTTGAATATTAGGTATCATTGTTATAAGTTATTCTGAATGATTCTACATTATGAGAAAATGCTATGAAAAACAAATAGAAGATTCATTTATAAAAGTAACCCTTATTCTATGCCATATAGAATAAAATGATCACATCATCTGAAGTCTAAGATTTACATCTCAGATATACATAGCACATTAAAATGAATAGGGAAATTCTCGTCTGCCATGCCCAGGACCTGGGTTCGATTCCCTGGATCCTGTCCATGCAAAAAATAATAATAAACAAATAAATAAAGAAGGAAAATTCACATGGTCAACATCCAGTTAAACTCTTTGTTTTTTTTCTTTTTTGAGGCCCCTTTCGTCTTATTAATATAGACTTTTTTCTTAATGGAAACACATTTGTTTGGTTCACGCCATCAAAGGTAAATTTAAAAAGGTGAGCAGACAAAAATAAACAAAGTTAAAGTTTTGTTCACATATATGGTTAAGAACAGAGATATTGATATGAATTATTTTAAGTGAGCGCTATCCTTTTAATATCAAGATAAATGATAGGCCCCACTCTCCAGCCTTGTATCATTTTTCATTTTCACGAGATTCTTAATGTATTCCTTTCATTATATAAAACATGCCATATTTGGCCTTTTCATGAAAATGGATCTGATATTCTCCTTTGACAGCCATTCATGTGAAAAGAACAGATCCTATTTCTGTCCATCGCCTACATACATATTCATAGAAATCATAGATCCTTTAGTAAAATATACTTTATACCTATAGAGCATCCTAATCCCAGACACTCAAGGCATTTAGGTTAGTAACTAAATCTCATTTCTTTTCTCCCTGTACATCAAGTGATTCACATGGACTTGGATCCTAATTCCCAAACCTAAATCAATCTAAATTATATGATTTTCATTTTCCACACAGGAAACAGGGATACACGAAATGAAACCACCAGCCCAGGGGGGCATTAACCCCAATTAATCTTGGAGATTTTTTGTACCTTTTCACTTCTTTAGTTATATATCTAAATACTGCTATTTTTAATTCAAACTAAAGCCTTTCTTCTAGATTTTTGGAGGGTGATTGTAATGGACAGAGCTAATCCTTTCTTGGGTACTTTATAAAGAAATATGAAGTGTTTGTGTGTATGTGTGTGTATGCGCACGCATGTGTGTGTATATCTACACAACTCATCTGTCAGATTAATAATATTAGTGTTCTGAATTTAAATCCTAAATTTAAATCTTTCCAGGAGTAAAAATGAATCATCTATGTTGCCATTTATCTTGATATTATCATTTCTTTCCTCCTGAAATATGAATAATATTGCAACAATTTTATGGAGTCAGTCTTCTCATGTTGAAGGACAGTTGCGTTTTACTTGACACACTAGATGCTTTAAGACATGTGAGAGAAAATGATTATATAATTACTGAATTCAGAGATCAGTGGTCTTTTATATCCTTGCATAAAGTAACTCCATGACTAATTGATTGGTTTGAATTTACTATTATCTTGTTCTGATATATTTTCAGAATGCAAGAAAAAAATTCTAAATTTAAAATTAGAGTATGCCACGTACTTCACAATGGTAGTGGTGGTGTATGGAGGGGAGGGGCTGAGGGAAGATGTACTCTCCATTTATCCCTAGTTCTGATGTGGTATAGCTAAATACAATATCAAAAACAAAGAGCAGACATTGCAGGATTAAATGGGAACCAGACTGTAAACTGCTTTGTCATCATTCTGCTTTGGTTGTTGTTGTTTTTGTTGTGTTTTCTTTTGTTTTTAAAGAAGTTAGAGCGAGGAGCCATGAGGACATATAAATTGGCAGCAGATTGTGGTTTATGATAATGGCAGTCCTGAGGAGACTTGGCTCTCTTGGTGACATTGAAGTAAATTGCATTCCTCAAGATGTATACTAAGGAGGCTGGATAATGAGATGCATGGGGAAGGCAAGATGACTGTTTTTATGGGCTTGTTGACTATCAGAATGAATGGAAGGAAAGAAAGAGCTAGGTGGAGTTACTTGGGTTAATTTTAATACATTTTATGAATGACACCATTGCCACCTCTCCCAGAGGCATAAAAACATTTAAAAGGGTCTCAAACGATTGCTGGCCACTAGTTCAATCTCTTTTCCTAAATTCCAGTCCCTTTGATTTACTCCAAATTCCTAATATCCTATTAGGGGATTTCGCATTTGCTTATATTGGCTTGGGTTAAATAACATTTTTTTGAGAGGAAGAGAGGGGCGTAAGGGAATGCCATACCTTTCAGTGCCATTTGTGTACTCCAGTTTCCTCATCCAGAAAACACACTTAGCTCTTGTGTTAAACCCTGTGCCCAGGAGAGCCCCATAAGATATGAGGGAAAGCTTCACCTAAGGATTTGACCTCTCAAGTTTTACAAATCTCCCACTCTGAATGCCTTGCTTTCACCCGAGACTGCAATGAAATCATGCTCTATTGTTTACAGATTTTTGGAGGGTGATTGTAATGGACAGAGCTAATCCTTTCTTGGGTACTTTATAAAGAAATATAAAGTGTGTGTGTGTATGTGTGTGTATGCAAACGCATGTGTGTGTGTATCTACACAACTCATCTATCAGATTAATAATATTAGTGTTCTGAATTTAAATCCTAAATTTAAATCTTTAAATTTAAATTTAATTGCAGGATTAAATGGGAACCAGACTGTAAACTGCTTTGTCATCATTCTGCTTTTGTTGTTGTTGTTTTTGTTGTGTTTTCTTTTGTTTTTAAAGAAGTTAGAGCGAGGAGCAATTAAAAATGCCCATTTCCCCTGAGTTCCTTAAACAAACCTTTGTTATGGTGGCAAATAATAACCACATGTTATCAGCGTTCCACTTAATACGTCCTTAATTCTGTACCACTCATACCAGTTAGAAGGCAAAACAAGCCATGATTTTGGTCACTTTAGAATCAGGAGTGAAGCAGGGATAAGGATTGCCCTACAAAGATATCTAAAGGGTAAAGAGGTTAGTGGCCTCTCCCCATGGCAGAGATTCAGTGTCCTGACTTCGTCCGTCCCTCCCTTCCCTTCTCCCAGGTGCCCCATTGAAAGGGGATTCACTTCTAAGAGTGTGTCATTTTAAGTTGACTTTCTCAGAGCTGAGCTGAGAGCCATTGCCAAGGCCAGTGGGTGTAAATTCAGTCTGCCTGGTGGGAAATGAAGGGCTGCAGGATTTATGACTTATTCCAGTTCTCATACATCACTCTCTGTGTCGCTCGCTTATGATGGCCCTGCCAAAAGATAAAGAAGTGTAGGACGCTTGGTATGGGCTGTGGTGACAGGCCAGGGACAAATGTCTCTGTTGGGTAAATTGATTTGAATGGCTCTCGTGAAATATCAGGGTAGACTGAAAATATGATTGGGTTTAATGGTCCTGCTGACTTCATAG
Organism: Myrmecophaga tridactyla; assembly: GCA_004026745.1. Classification (NCBI taxonomy): domain Eukaryota; kingdom Metazoa; phylum Chordata; class Mammalia; order Pilosa; family Myrmecophagidae; genus Myrmecophaga; species Myrmecophaga tridactyla. The sequence continues at coordinate 15,094 of PVIY010002478.1, forward strand.
GCTGTCAGGATTCCAAATCCTGGACAAGTTAATTAAGCCTCTCGATGAAGGAGGTGTGTATAGATATTTATAAATCTATATAATTATTAATGCCAGTAAATACCGCCATGTAAAAACCCAGGTCTGTTTTCATATCTAATATATTGAATCCCCATTGAATAGAGGAAATAGTATTTGTAATTTATAGAGTATTTATCTGGAAAAAACTGTTAAGGACATTTTTTCTTTCTCCACACCCCAAAGTCAATAAGCAGAGACCTCAAGGCATAAAAACGTGTAATGAAACGACAGAGAACAGATAAACAGTTTATTTGCTCCTGGTAAAATTTAGAAGACATAAAACTTAATAACATAGTAGAGTGAGGATTGTTGCTTTGTGTGAAAATAGAGTTGTGTTAGGACATTAAAACAAAGTTCAAATATATGGATTACATTCTTCAATTGTGAAGAAAAATATTGTTGCCTTGTTCTTTGAATGTGACTATTCAGCTAAAAATATTAAGTTATAGATTTTGTTTTGGACCGAAGATTTCTGTTTTTCCATTTAACTTGCCTCCAAATTTCTGAGTTGACATCTAACAGTGGGCATCATTTCTTTACTGTCCTTATCTCTGGGTAATTATTGTATTCTACTTGTGGTCTCATTTTATTTGTGTGCAGGAATAACTGGCTTCACCTTCCAAAAGTATTATTAAACACCAGTTATTTCTCTGAACTTTATGCTCTTCCTTCCCAGCAAGGAATCCTGTTTACATCCAACTGAATTCCAAGAAGAGATTTCCCCTAATGGTCACTTGTCAACAGAGCAACAGGTGGGCAGGATCCCTGGCTTGCTGGCTGATTCCTTTTTGAATCAACTATGTACCCCAGAAAAGCCATGTTTTAATCCTGATTCAATCTTGTAGGCTGGAAAATTTTGATTGGCTTATCTCCACAGACATGTGACACATGCAGTTGTGGGTGTGGCCTTTTGATTAGATGGAGATGTGTCTCCACGCATTCAGGGTGGGTCTTGATTAGTTTACTGGAGTCCTTTAAAAGAGGAAACATTTTAGAGAGAGCTCAGAGTCTACAGAAATGACAGAGTCAACAGAAACTTCAGAGCAGAGCTGAAACAGATGCTGACACTTGGAGACCAGGGGCATGGATGTTTGGAAATGCTTGGAGTCCAGTAGACATTGCCGTGAGATGTTAAGCAAGCCAGAACCTGCAGAGAGCCAAGGGAATCCAAAAGATGAAAGCCACTCCTGAGAAAGAAAGTGAGGAACTCCCCCCGGAACAAAGGCTGAAAGCAGTGGAGCCCAGGAGCAAGGGACCAGCAAATACTGGCCATGTGACTTCCCAGCTGACAGAGATATTCCTGACCTATCAGCCTTCCTTGAATTAAGGTATTGTTCCCTGGATGCCTTAATTTGGACATTTTTATAGGCTTAGAGCTGTAAACTTGTAACTTATTAAGTTCCCTTTTCAAAAACCATTCCATTTTTGGTATTTTGCATTCCAGCAGCTTGCAAACTAAAACACTGACCCTCTGTCCCCTGGTTCTACCTGGATCTCTAGGAAAATATTCTATTTTTATTTGGCATGACGTGTACACTCTTCCTATCACTGAGTGGCTAAGAGCCCTGGAATGCCATCTTTACTAGTTATGAGGAGGCAGGTAAATTGGGTTTGGGGGAAAAATGAAACCCATTGTCATATATGTTATACTTTTAGAAGATCCAAAACAAGAGTCAGGATTTCAGAATATTATGCTCATTTGTCAATGTGGTATAGAGTGGCAGTGCCAAAATATGACTTTCTATTCTAAAGTGAGGCAACAGAATAATTGCAAAACTTGAAACCATCCCCATGGAATTTACAGATGCCCCTGGCTTAGAGCCGATCCTTAGGTTAAAGTATGCCTTGTGCTCTTCTTCCTTTTCATTGGCTTCAACTGATGGCTGGTAATATACTCACTATTTTAGTCTCTCTGGCTGCTCAAACAAATACCATGAAATGGGTCAGGTTGAACAATGGGAATTTATTTGCTCATGGTTCTGAGGCTAAAAGAAAGTCCAAATCAGTGTATTGTCAAGGTGACTTTTTTTCCAGAAGACTGTAATTCTGGAGCTTGCTGCTGTGATCCTTGATCCTTGGCTCTTTTGTCACATGACCATGTACATGGTAGACTCTGTTATCTACTGGATTCCATTAAATTTCAGCTTCTTGCTTCCGTGGCTTTATCTCCCTATTTGTGAATGTCATTCCACTGATAAAGGACTCCAGTAATAGGTTGAAGACCCATCTCATTGGACTGGGCCACACCTTAACTGAGGTGACTTCATCAAAAAGTCCTATTTACAGTGGCTTCCGTAGGAATTGATTAGATTCAAAGAAGGTATTTTCCTGAGCTACATACAGTTTCAAAGAACCACACTCACTGACGGAAACCCATATGCTAAGTTTTAATTTAAGTTAATTTCCATTTATTGATGTTAATGCAAGCTTGATTATTTTCTAGATCTCATGTTTCTACTGATTTCCAAACTCAAGACTGATATTCCCAGTTTCTATTCAACACTATTACTTAGTTTCTTTCACAGAATAATTATCTACAAATTTTCTTCTTATGAGAACATTGAGAACCAGAGACTTTAAAAAACTTGGCCAAGGTCACACAGCTTGTAAGGAACAAGACAGCTATATTAGTTAGGGTTTTTTAAGAGAAACAGAATCAGCAGGAGATGTCTGTAGATATAAAACTTATAAAAGTGTCTCATGTAACCATGGGACTGTAGAGTCCAAGGTCTGTAGGGCAGGCCACAAGTTGGTAACTCCTATGAAGGTCCTCAGTGAACTCTCAGGAGAGGCTGACTGGACAACTGTGGGAATGGAAGAGTCCAAAATCCATAGGGCAGGCTGTGAAGTTGGTGACTCCGATGAAGAGTCTGAATGAACTCCACAGGAGAGACTTGCCGGCTGAAGCAGGAAGAGTGATTGTCTTTTCTGAATCCTCCTTAAAAGCCTTCCAATGATTAGATTAAGCATCCCTCATTGGAGAAGACACTCCCCTGAGCTGATTACAGATGCAATCAGCTGTGGATGCAGCTGACATAATCATGATTTAAGTCCATGAAATGTCCTCATAGCAACAAACAGGCCAGATGACTGGGCAGCACCACCTGGCAAAGTTGACACATGAACCTGACCATGACAGCAGCTTTTGGACCCAGCTGTGCCTGACTCTAAAACACATGCTCTGTACCACATAATCTTTTCTGCTGAAGCAAATAAGCATTTGTCTATCCAGCCAGGTCTCCAGTCAGAAGTCTTGCACCCTTCTCCTCACCTCTCCAACTACTGTGGCCTCCTTCAGCATCTGCATTTACCCAGACCTCTTCCTGTGATGGGCTTTCCCATGCCCTTTTTGGTTTTGGTTTTGTTTTACAGCCAAGAAGTTTAATAAGCTCGATGCCAGAGATCCCTCAGAGTTATGAGCTTGATGCTGGAGAACCCCAGGAATTCTAAGAGAAGTTGAGACCTTGACTAGGGGCAGACACTGTAAAGATTCTTGACTAAGCTGCAGGAAAGAATTCAAGGACTACACGGTGTGTAGAACCAAAAAGTTTAATGCATAGTGGAAGTAAACACTCAGGGTGAGCATGGCCCATGGCCTTTTTCATTCTTCTTCAGGTCTCAAATCATACATTAGTCCCTGTAAGTGTCCATTCATCTCAAGCAACCCTCCCCAGTTCCTTCTGCCTCATTACCCTGATGATTTTCTTTATAGCAGGGGTTATATTTGTAAATATTTTGGTTTATTGGTCATTTATTAAATATTTGTCCTCCTTAACCTCCCGAATGTAAACTCCATGAAAACAGGGATCCTACCCAACTTGTTCACCCTTATATGCTTCAGTGCTCTGCACAGTCAGCCACAATCATTGTACAATGAATGAATGAATACATGGATGAATATATATTACTGGAGAGAAAAAAATGTGAACAAATAATTCTAGTAATAAACAGCCTGTGCTAAATTTTCTAAGAAAGGCAAAATGGTATATAGCAGATGAAGATGGAGGAAAAAAGATGAATGACACTAGGGAAATATGAGAATGTTCTAGGAGAAGAGCTTATATTAGATGAATCTTGGGGGTAGATAGGATTTCAGTATACCTAGATGGTGGGAAGAGCATTATTGGAAGAGGGAATAGCATGAAGAAGCATACCAAGGCAGACAGGTGTAGGGTAAGCAATGGTATAGTAGTAGGAAGACCTGGGTTCAAATCCTGACTTTTCCAGTTAATAACTGGTGACATTGGACCATGTGTTTAAGACTTTGGACCATGTATTTAATAAATATTTTTTAAATTTCAGGCACATGCCCTCAGTCTTTCTCACCAAATCTCAGTTTCCTTGCTGACTATGTAAGGATAGTTATCCATGGTTCTGAGGTTTCTTTGAATGAACATATGCCAGAGTGCCAGGTTTTAGCAGAAACTTTCTTTTATGGTCCCATAGCTGTGTTTACGTAATCTTCAAAATTTGTAAAAGAGTTATTTAAAGTCAAGGAGCAGCTCTACTGCAATGCCATAATTAAAATGGACAATCACATTTGTAGGAAAGAGGACTACTATACTAGGTACAAATGCAATTTATTTACAGAGTGTTGGATTAGGGATTAGAGGAGATAAATTTTAGTCTTAGTGCAACCGTGGGTTCTGGGAGACTCAAAAAAAATTCATCAGTGTCTCAGTTTTCCTGTCCTTAAAATTAATGTTGTTATAAAAATACCTGAATGTGAATTTAACCTCTTCTTGAGGGCTTCAATAAGGAAAGTTAAGACCATTTCTCTTTAGAACATTAAGCTTAAGGAGAAAGGTGCCATATGAAGTATTATAATGAAAGTAATATGGAAAGGAAAGGGAGCCCTTTAATCATTTTCACAATTCAAAGGCGCTACCGCAAGTCATAATTCTACTACAGTGTTACATATATATAAAATAATGATTCTGAGGTTAGCCAGACCGCCTAATGTTCTAGGGTTTGTCATTGTGAATTGTGGTGCCACTTAGCAAGCACATACTTCAAGGAAAGAATGGGAGGGAAGGGAAGGTTAGAAGACTAGTGAGCAACTAAGAAAATGTTAAAGATAGCCTGGAGGTGGAAACAAAAGGTAAAGGGAGAAAGCAGGAGAAAAAACATAGAGTGTAGAAGCAGATTGTCATAGCAAGAGGAGATCAAATGGGGAATTAGTTGCAAAAGGAAGCAAATCTTCCCATTTATCTAACAAAAACATCCTTTTCCTCTTCATGGGATAGTTGCTGCTTTGAAGGGAAAACAATTGTGTTGGAAGCCTGTCAATCTTCTGTACATGCAGACAGCTGCCTGAACATTCTATTTGATCCCTACCATTTTCTGTAAGAATACCTGGGAAATAGTAAGGCAGACAATCTCAGCTGATGGTTCTTTCTCCAGAAAGCCATAAACAAGGGGAGCTTCAGCCAGATTCTGAAAGTCATCCTTCAAGGGAAAATACACCAAAGTTCCAGAGTCATGCCCACCCACAATAACACGGGATGGCTACGTTACACATATTTTCCTGATTATCCCCATTTTAGAAATGAGAAAACTGAGGCTAAGACTAGCTATGTAATGTATCCAGGGCCACACAGCTTTTAAGTTTTTAAGTGGCAGAGTCAGAGTTACGCTTCATTCTCTCTGACTCCAAAGCTCGTATTTACTCCCCTACCCCCAACCCTCTGCCCAGTAGACAGCTCTGGCCTGGGTGTGCCATTTTCTAATTGTTTTTATTGTATAAAAATAAGTATATCTAATAAGTAGGATTATGTATCAGCAAGGGCTAATTTTGAAATATAGGTTTATCTTTGGAGAAAATACCCTTTTCCTTTCTTACAGTTGATGTTTTGAAACCTAAAATAAGAAAGTTATGGTAAGTGCTTTGTGCTGGAAGTAGCTTAACTTGCTCACTCTAACAACACAGTTCTGCTGTCCGGGTTATTACATATTTTCCTAAATTGGTCTGTCCTGCTGCCTTGGAAAGGAAGCAACTAGTGCAGGGGAAAGGATTCAAAATGTGTGTGTGTGAAAGAGAGAGAGAGAGAGAAAGCTTTTGCTTAATTATCACTGCGGTAGAATGGTTGGCCAAAGTCAGAAATCTTTTATTTCTGCTCAATGAGCAGCCCAATAAAGCTGCAGAAAATACAGTGCAAACAAATGCCATTTCATTTTTCTCCACCTCCTCAAAAAGTTAATCAAGAATTCATTTTTTTAGCCTAATCCTGTGTTAAATCAAGCAGTCAGACAATGAAATAGGAATTAAAGAAAATGAAATGGCTGGAAATGATCATGCAAATTTTAAAAACTGTCAAAACCCCTACCTAGTAAACTGGTTAAGAAGTAACTGTTTGCTGTCCTCCGAATTCTCTTTTCACTCAGATACTTATGGTTCCTCATTTTGCCCTCATCAACACCCCCTGGCTATAATTATTGACAAAAATCCATTTTAGCTACTGGGAGTGACCAGTAGATTTGAGAGCAACACCAGCTTATAGCCTGCATCAGGAAATCAGGAGTGGTGTGGGGTGATAGGGATTAGGATCAGAAATTTTAGCAGGTGACTATTTGCTTGGGTGAAACCAATTTGCACTGTCACCCTTCAGCCTATTAAGTCTGGCAAAGTAAGTGGAGGCTGTGAAATTACAGAGGTACCCCGATTCGCAAATCCTTTCTCTCTAGGTTGTAGATATATGGCAGTAGGCTTCATGAAGTTAATTTGGCTCTTAGCAGGTTAGGATCTGCACAAGGGACCACCTGTGCTGTGTTGATGGTGGACAGGCTGCATCCAGGTGAGGCGCCAGGGGACTGTAGACTGCCGTTCTCCTACAGAAGGCTGCAGTGCCTTCCACTTCATTATGGTGTGGACCAGCCACCTTCCCTGCTGTGTTCTGGCTCTATAGCACATAAGTCCGGTGGCCTTCCTTGTCTCTGGTACCATGGAGTGTGGCTGCAAGAGACATTGAGCTTCAAGGACAGAAATGTAAAGCCACCAGGTGGAGGCTCTTTCCTGAACATGGCATAGCTTCTTTATATCAGAATTTTTTTCAACCTCAGCACCATTGACGTTTGGGTAAAAAAATTGTTGTGGGAGCTGTTCTGGGTACTGTAGGATGTTAGTTTACCAGTACCCCTGGCCTCTACCCACTAGAGACTGGTAGCATCTATACCCTTCCCCTAATTGTGACAACCCAAACTGTCTCTAGATGTGCCCAGATGTCCCCTGAGATGCAAAAGTGCCCTAGGTAAAGAACCTCTGCTGTAGATTTTACATCCTCTGAAGTAAGATCACTGATTTTTCAATTCTTCCTCCTAATTATGTTCAGCAGGGTGAGACTGTCTTTTGAGACAGACTTCCAACATAAATCTCTAGTTCCTTTTGAGAAAATAATTTGCATTTTAAACTTTTGGTAGCTGATTTTCCCCAAATATGAAATAAGGAGCTAATGAAGGCAATAGTTATATACACATAGTTTTGAACCAAAGTCTCCTGAGTTAGGGTTAAGGATTTGCCACTTATTAGCTATGTAACCCTGGCCAAATTAATTTATAGTCATAAGTTTCCCCTTATAAGTTCCTATCTGTAGGATGAGAGGAATAATGATTTTCATCCTGTTAATGGTGAGGAGTAAATGAGATGAAGTAGTAAAAGCACATAATACTATGCTTTCTATGTGTTGAATGCCCAATAAATGTTGGCTAAGTTGTTAGTATTGCTAATAACATTTTTGAAAACTTAGTTGGTTCATTATTATTATTCCAATATTTATTTTTTTTCTCTACCAAATACTTTCCATGTTTTTAACCTCAGAAAGTAGAATCACAAGGGCAGGCCCCGATCCCCCACCCACCCCTTGTGTCCTGATTGTCTTTTCCATCCTTTTCTTTTTTCTTTTAAGTGCTCTGGTTCTATATAAACAGTAAAAAATAACAGCAAACACAACAAACAGGACGTTCTGGTTATCCCCACAAGTTTTATCTGCTTTTGCTATTGGATTCCCAGCTTTTCTCTCCAGTTCTTTCATTCTGGAGGCCCCATCAGATGGAGTGCATTTCCTTGATTTGCAACCTGTGCACCAATGGGAAAATTCCTATAGTGGTTTTTCATTTTATGCATCATTGGTTAGGCATCATCACAGAGCTAGATGGGATACATAAACATCATGGCATCTTTAAAAAGCAAACAAGAAACAAAATTAACTTTCTTTTGGCCAGAACTTCATCAAATCTATGTCTGTAATGGCACAGAAATATAGGAGATGAGAAAATCCATTTTTGTTTTTTCTTCTTTTTTTTTTTTTTTCTGCAGAAGCAAAGTGACCTTGAGAGAGCACCAGCTCAGTGTTAGCTTTTCATGGCACTGCCCACCTCCTCCCCCTTCACCTCCTCCTGCTCCCCAACCAGTTCCTCAAAAATCAGCAATCTATCTGCCCTCCCATTCCAAATTTATGACCAAGAACAGCTCATAAACAGAGAAAGCCAATCCCAATCCCAGGCACGGCACCTTCCTGTTTGCCGGAGTATGACAGCTTGATGGGACTGTAAAGAATAAGCCTGCATCCCCACAAGTTCCATGAATCATGCCCTACGATGATGCCGAGTAAGGGGGGCTGAGATGACTGCAGATGACTGAGAGCCTCTGAGGCAGAGCTTCTACTAAACCACCCAGAGCAAAGGACCCCTACAGATGACCTCCTGTGATATAATCTGACAGCACCAAGTAATGTTACAACTAAGAAGACCTGGCCAACTCACAGACCCTAAGGAAGCAGGTTTTTAGTGATCTATTGAAGTGGGAGAGGTCATTATAGCTTATTGCTACTCAGACAATTAAAAGAGGTGCTTAAGACTTGCCACCTTGAATAATACTCTTCTAGGAAACATTAGGAGAATAAGAGCACACATTTCCCAATTCCCAGATACACATCTTTGCCTCCTAGGAGGTCCATCATTGGCCAAGGCTTCTCATACTTGATAGTGCATGGGGATCGCCAGGGAAATGTCTGATTTAGTTGTTGTGGGTGCAGGCCTGAGAATTTGAACTTTGCACAAACCCCCAGGTGATGGTCCTGCTGCTTGTTTTTCCATCACATTTTGAATAGTGAAAGCCTAGAAAGGTTTTAGAGCTTTTTCCTCCTCCTAGTGAATACTTGTGATTGGATTTAGTACCTGCCCAAACTGCACAAGATGATCACACCATCCTCAATTTAATTACATTTGGAAAGACTCTTTTACTTTATAAGGTAACATTTACAGGTTCTGGAGAGTAGGACTTGATATCATTGCATGGTTATGAATCAGCCGATCAAATCTCCCTAAAAGGCGTCTTCCAAGTGCATGTGACTTGAACCTATGGGGACTCAGGGTTTGGTCTTGTAGTGAAAAAGGTATGTGGTGTGAATCATGCAAACCTGGGTTCAACCCTCAGACCTATTGTTGTATGGCATGGGGTTAGCTATTTTACCCCTTGGGCCTAAATTCCCTCCTCTGTTAAAAACCTGATTGATAATATGTATTTATGAAGTTATTTTTGAAGATTACTTGAGATAAGATAGAAAGGCTGAGGATAATTTGGGATACTATAGTCACTTGATAAATTTTGATCCCATCTTATAAGCTAAATTTAGCAGAATTAAGCAATATGTGTTAGTGATTACTTCTTCGTCTTCTAGAATTGGCCTGTCTGGGTTTGAACACTTTAGCCCAGCTACTTCTCTACTGCTTGATCATTAATATGTCACTTTAATCTCTCTAGGCCTCAGCTTTCTCATGTGTTATTTTAAGGGCTAAATGAGTTACTACATGTAAAACATTGAGTCTCCGTGACATGACATTTGACATGATACAAAAGAAACCTGACACATAATAAGGTTCCTAATATTATGATATGGGCTTTAATTCAACTAGTTACGGTTACAGGGTGGTAAGCAAAATAAAGCATTCTCCCTCAAGCTCACCCCACCCCACTCTAACAGCCACCTATTTTTAGTTTGGGTACAGTATCTAAGAAGCTGTTTTCTTAGACCACTTTGGTTGAAGTAGTTCAGCCCTGGAAGGAGTTAAATAATTTTGAGTTATGACCTTGACAAAAATTAATTTGGAATGGATCATAAACTGAAATTCAAAAGCTAAAACTATAAAGCTTCTAGAAGAAAATATAGGAAAAAATCTTTTTGACCTTGAGGTAGGCAATGATTACTTGGAGAGAATATAAAAGCACTGAATAAAATAACAATAAATTGGACTTGATCAAAATTAAAATTTCCTGCTCATCAAGAGATATCAGTAGGAAAATAAAAGAGTAAGTCACAGATGGGGAGAAAATATTTTCAAGACAAAGGCTCAATATCCATAATATATAAATGTCTCCTAGAAATCAATAATAAAAAGGCAAGCAAACTAAGAAATAGTCAAGAGACTTGGATATAGACACTTGATAAAAGAAGATAGGCAGATGGCTGATAAGTACCTGATAAGATGCCCCACAATTTCCCCATTTCACACCTACTAGAATTATTAAAATTAATAAGACTGACAACACTTTATATTGGTGACTAGTAAAATATTCTCACACATTGCTGATGGGTGTGCAAAACGGCACAACAATTTTGGAATATTTGGGCAATTTCTAATGTAATAAGTTCCCTTTAGGTATTTACCTAAGGGAAATGAAAGCATATATCCACAAAAAGACATTTTTAAATTTTATAGTAGCATTGTGGTAGCCTCAAACTGAAAACAGGACACACATTTGTGGCCAAAAGAACAGTAAAACAATATATGATTATTCATAAAATGGAATACTAATAAGCAATAAAAAAGGATGAACTTGGATAAATACAACATGTATCCATTTAAAAAAACAGTATACGTGCAGAGAAAGAACACACAAGAATATATAATTCCATTTATATAAAGTTCAAGAACAGGCAATACTAATCTGTGTTAGAAATTGGAACGCTGTTTTCCTGTGAGGGGTGGGAATTGACTGGAAGGGAATTTTCTGGCATGGTAAAAATGTACTATACCCTGGTTGGAGTATTGGTTTTGTAATTGAGAAGATTTAAGGGATGATTATGATTTCTGAATTATTATATAGATGTCCCTTTTTTACTTTCTGATATATTAGAGTAGGAAGAGGAAAATACCTGAGATCTTTTATTTATAATCTGGCTGCCTTGATCGCTGATAATGATTATATAAAGCCTTTGTGGTCTGCCCCTGTGATTATAAAAACCTTGTGACTAACCTTCATTGTATCCATTTATCCAGTTTTTCAACTTTAGAGTCTTGTGGTCACTAAAGACAGCCCCTAATGTTTATTAATGAAGGGTCTTGGGTCAGCCCAGAGCTAACTCACCCCAAGTCCAAAGTTATCTTGATAACCGAAGCTGGATCTAATCAAGATGGGCCCACCTGCTATGTGCAGTAGCTTAGACTTTAATCTGCAAGTCACCTATACATCGTTAGAATGCTAAAAATCATGCCCATCATCATTTTAAGGCCACCATCTTCTTAGTAACATTCTGTGACTAAGCATGTAATCAGTCTGCACATGCTCAATAATTAGATCCCCTCTGGTTACATCGTCTGGGGTCATTGTGCCCATTATCCTAAATGCCCTGCCCTTCTTTAAATGCTCTAAAACTATTAGAATTACTGTGGTGTGGGGAGACAGATTTTTGGGCCAAAAGGCCATCCGATCTCCTGCTTATGAGCCTGGTGATAAACTTTTTCTCTTTATGAAACCCTGGTGTCTCAGGAATTGGTCATTTGAGTGCATCGAACAAAAGAATCCACCAGCTTGGTCCAGTAAAAGTTTCATTTGTTAAAACTCATCTAATTGTATACTTTAATATATTTTACTCTATGTAAATTTTATGACAAGTTTTAATGTATATGATAAAAAAGAATTTGGAATAGCTTTGAATCTGGAAGAGTCTCTATGAGCTTACATTTATATAAGCTTTTCTTCCATCAGAAATTCTTCTCTGCAGTTGACCATCATTAAGAGAATAAAGAAATCAGAATATAGTAACAGTAAGCAAAAGACCCTCAGTTAATTATGTACATCTCTCAAAAGCCTGTATTTTCCCCTGCAGACAAATTAGTACATTGTGGAATCTCTCCAGTGGGAGTCTCTTATATCTGCCCTTTATTTCTGGGCTTCTGCCCTCCTAGCCTACCTTTCCAATCTTGTTCTGGGTTATCTCCTGTAGAATAGATTCAATGACACTTTCCACTTCAGTTGGAATCTTCGTTCAGATTTTTCCAAGCACATTATAGACTCTAATTCATTAACATCATCATAAATGGTAATGTCCTGTGAAAAAGAGAGGTTATGGCACCAATTAAAATAATCTTCTTGTAGTCACACATCAAATCAATGTCAGTGTAAATACTTGAACCAAGAATTGATGAATCCCAATTCATCTTCCAGATTTACAGCGCCATAGTGATTGAAACTGAAAAGAAATGTCAGTCCATGCTTTTAGAATGTACCATGCTGCATTTGGCACATGGATTTGCTAATAGTACATGAAGGAAAAAGAACTAGGCATGATTTAGACAAGGATCTTATAAATAATATGAGCCACGTGCCTTGAAACAACAATTATTGTAATTAAATGATAATTAGCTCAATTATCGTCAAATTAACTGCAGCCCAGAGTACTGAAGCAACATGCCTAGAGGTCACAGAGCATGTTCAGTCCCAGCTCTCCTTTTCTGCCTTGAGCAATTTCCATTGTGGTCTTTATGTGTCTCAGATTCTCATAAAAACATTTTCTTATTCCTTGGACTCTCCTAAGTTTACAGAGCTGAAATAGTTAAATGCACTGTTTCATCTGAGCCTGGGATTTTTAAAAAAATATATAATAAAATTCTCTTACACTGCTAATCATAGCTGTTGGGGAGTGAACACTCTGTGCCCAACAGTCTACTGAGTGTTTCACATCTATTAATTCATTTAATCCTTACAACATCCTTTGAGGGGATACTATTATTTTCCCATTCTATAGCTCCAGAATTTGAAGAGAGAAGCTTAGGGAGATTAAAAAGAAACCGCCCCAAATCATTCAAGTTGCAAGTGATAGAGCCAGAACGAGCATACAGGATGACTAGTTCCAGCACCTATGCAGCAACCACTCTGACCTGCAACCTTTCTATATCCACGCAAAAAAAAAGAATTAAAATCTCAATGATGAATGTGTATAATAGCAGCTGCTTTTAAATGAGCAGTTGCCACTGTGCAAAATGGTTTCTCGCATTGAATTTTCACAACTTTGGGACACAGGTGCTGTTATTATCATCCCCAAATTGCATATGAGGAAACTGAGGTCTGCAGCCCTGAAGGAATGTGTCACTGACCACACAATTGGAGAGAACATGAACAAGAATAGCGGGCTTTAGGCTTGGCTCTCAGTCCCTTTGCTACACTGCTTCGGAAGACTGCAGAAATGTAATAAAATGGTCTTTGTTCAGTCCAGCTTTAATTGATGAGATAGTAAACTGAGTCTGCACTAAATAAAATTTCATTGGAGAAAACATTTATGCTTAGCTATTTCTGAGCTCTCTTACTTGATATGCCTTCATTTTTATGGACTTGGCCTCAAATTGACTTTAGAAAGAACTTGCTTTTCCTCCAGTGTCTCCTCGGTCAGTGTGATGTAACAATGACTTCTTGGCTTAAAACAATAATTCTCAAAGAAAGGCTGAAGTGGGAAGGAGTCGGCCCCCTCCTGGGGGAGGTGTCAACATGTGGGAAAGGAGAAAGGAGATGCCTGTTCTAAAAACAAAGCAGTCGGGTGGGCCACGGTGGCTCAGCAGGCAGGAATGTTTGCCTGCGATGCCAGAGGACTGGGTTCGATTCCCGGTGCCTGCCCATGTAAAAAAAAAAAAACAACAAAGCAGTGCTAGAGGACTGATTTTGAATGTGACATAGAACTTGCTGTTCCATCCCCTCTAGCTGGGATGGGAAAATTTTCATGAGGCAAGCAGTTAACATTCACAGTGGTGTCTTGGAAAAGAAGTAAAAAAAGTTTTTATGAAATTGTTTTGATTTTGATCTTAGCTTAGTCACAATTTTTTATTTTTTTCATTGTTAATGCTTTATAAAAGAGCATGAAGACTTTCTGTTTAAGGAACATGGTTTTTATGTTTGAAGAAACTGATTTACGCAAAGAAAGGAGTAGCTACATATGCCTCTCCTTGGCATGATGACTTCAAAGAAAAGTCTTAATAGTGGTTCTAAGGCATTTTGAAGAACTTAGATTCCACTCATCTGAAATGAATTCTGTTCACTTTTTGAAATTTGTAAATCATGGGAAGTGTTTCTAGGGAATCCTGATCCTTACTAGGATCAGGAAATGGTTTTTAGGATAAAATTCAGATAAACTTTGGGCTATCTTGTTATAGAAAACTAAGGCTGGCTTTTTAGAGTGCCAGGTTCTCAGAAGACCTAAGAGTTTGGAAATTGTCATTTATGAACTCCAACTCTTATCATATTTACCTCAGATTGATTTTTGGCTTATAAAGAACCATGGGCCACATTCTCCACAAGTCCTGATAAACTCAGACAAAAAAGCTGGCCCCAGCCTCTCTGTGTCTGCTGTTAGTGATGAACTCTTGTTTCTCCTGTAGGGAGCTTTCTCATTGCCATATGGCACAGGGTTTTCCCAGCTTTAAACAAAAAAGGAAGATGCATTCTCTAAGGGTCTTACTTTATGGAGTGTCATCTCTGGGGTAATTATCCCAAATAAGCACCATTCTCCTAATCAAGATGCATAAAATTCATCAGTCAAGGCCGCACTCACCCAGCCCGTCCATTAGGGAACAGAGACTGCCCATTTAGAGCCCACATTTGCCATGCCTTCTGGGTTTCCTTCCTTGCATTGCCCCCGAGGCCCTGATACACACATGTGAATGTCCATACTTAACAGAGATGTATGAAAGCCACATAGGTTTTCAATACCATCTGGTAAAAGAAAAGAAAGCTGTAGATAAATGAATCTAATTCTTTCAGAAAATGGTAAGATTTTATTTATTTTCTTTAGTGTGTCACTCAACTGTTTTATTAAATGCATTCATTTATTCAAAACTAGTCATGTTGCCACCATGTGCTTGGTCTTATGCTGGTGCTGGAGATTTGTGGATGAAAAAAACAAAGACAGTTGCTCTAATGCAGATTACACCCAGTTGTGAAGACAACTGCACTACTGGACTGAGAATCAGAGCTTAGTGCTTAATACATGCCAGGTACAGATTTAAAGCTTTATGTATGTTAATTCTTCCAACAAGCCTGTGAGACACATCCTCCTATTATCCCATTTTATGGATGGGGAGGCTGAGGCACAAGGACTTTAGGTAACTTAAACAAGGGCATGCAGGGCAAAAATGACACAGTTGGGATTTGAACCTGGGGTTATCTAGCTCCGGAGCCCAGGCTTTTAGCCATGGTGCTATAATGCATTGAATAGTAGGGTGTTGTGAGAGAAAATAAAAAGGGTTATGTACTTTAATTAGGTGGTCAGAAAGTGGCTCTCAAAAGAGAGGTCATTAAAGCTGAAGCATGATTGATGAGAAAAAATCTTCCAGATGAAGTGAGTGTGTGTGTGTGTGTGTATGTTTGTGTCTGTGTGTGTGAGGTTGGGTGTTGTGTGTGAGCATGTTGCTTGTGTGTTGAATTTGTGGTAGAGAAAGAGAATGATTTGTACAGGACTCAGTGACAGAGCAAGCAACTTTTGAGACTTACAGGCATTTTAGGGTGGCTGAAGTATAGGACAGTGGGGATAGAAGAGCAGAGGCAGGGCATATTTTAATCAGAAAGACACCTGGAAGCAAGGGGACATAGGGATATCTAACAGTTGACATGAAAGTATTTAGAGGGCTGTCATGTGGAAAAGGGAGATGATTTATTTTGTGTATTTACAGAGGGCATAGTAAGGACTAATTGGAGAAAGTCAAAGGGAAGCATATTTTAACTTAATAAAATAGGGTGGTCCCCCCAAATTGGAAGCATACATTTATCATTGTGGATGTATTCAAACATTTTATTTCAATTCAAGACTTATTTTTAAGTATTTTCTATGTGCTATAGATTAGGTGATGATGTATAAAGACTCTGAACACACCCATAAGGAAGTTCCAAAACATAATTAACAGTAAACTAAAATCATCAAAATATATATTATGGGTATAAACAAAGAATTATGGAAGTTAATGCTGCCTGGGTTGGGAGGGAATTAACTGAGATGGCAGAAACTGGCTGAGAGGATGATTAGAGAGAATAGTTGGAGAATGTCTAGGTGAAGTTGCCCAGAGAATATTTAATAATATGAATCTGGAAATTAGAGAAGAGGGCTGGAGAGTTGGGGAGTCTTCAGTTTAAACAAGAGTCATCAAAGCAAGTGTCTGCAGAGTCTAAATAAGTAATATAAATAAGGGCAGTGGACAGAAAATAATACAGTAAGGTATGGTAGGGATTATGGAGAGTTGAAAAGCAAGTCCCTTTCCAGAAAGCAGAACTGCAGCTCCACTCCAACGATTGTTGCTGTGGGGGAATGCTGTCCTTTTGTTGCCAGATCTCCTTATTTTCCAAATGAAGACAGGAACTTGGATATTTATGCTGTATTTACACAGTATATATCTGATCTATGTATGGTTCATGGGCTGTCAGATGACTTCATCTGATAAGGCAATTGTTGATACTATGGAGATGAATTGAATTCTCCCAAGAGAGGAGAGCTTTGGTCTGCATATAGTTTTAATCCTTCTCAAATGATAACCTGGTGTCATTCAGTATACAACCTCTTCTTTCTCTACATCTGAGGATTTCTTCTTCCATAGTGACATCTGATGATATTATGTAATACAGTGCCAAGCAAGGTACAAAACATAAAAAGAGAAGAACAAATGAACCTACAGCCAAATGAAGATTTGGATGTTTACAAAGAGTAATGAAATGGTTAAGATGATAACTGTGGGTGCTTTATTATTATTATTTTTTAATTTTTTATTTTTGGCATGGGCAGGCTCTGGGAATCAAACCTGGGTTTCCAGCTTGTCAGGCTAGAATTCTTGCCACTGAGCCACCATTGCTCCTGCTGTGGGTCCTTTTTAGACCTCATAAAACATTGCTTTCCTGTGTAGTGCTTGTGTTATGACTCATATGGACTTATTTCATGTACCACTTCGTACCCTAGCATTTGAAAGGGTGCCACAAACAAAATGGTCTAAGAGCCATGATGAGAACAGGAACCAAATATGAAAACTCAAGGAACAATCCTTAGGAATGAGTGAAGAAGATGCTTGTTATGGGCTCTAGAATGAGACAAGAATAGTATCACCAAAGCCAACATGGAAAAAATTTCAAGAAGAAAGAGATTCAATTTTGATATTATGCAGCTTAAAAGTGGTGAATCCATTGGATTGGAAAAGTAGAGGTCACTAGTAACCTCTGAGTGGGCAATCTGAAGAAAATGGTTGGCAAGAAACCAGGTTACTGTGGTCCGCATAGTGGATGGAGAGTGGTAATCAGTGAAGGGTGTAACTGCATTTGCTAGTGAGTTTGGCAATAAAGGGAATGAGAGAGGCAGTACAGTCCAAGGAGGAAAGGTTAAGGAAGGTTTTTTTTTTAATTGGAGGGGAATTGATGATATATGGAAATGAGGAAAGTGATGAAGGAAGGGATGGAATGAAGCATAAATGGAGAGAAAAGAATTAGAGCAGTTGAGAAGTTTCTTCCTTTCAAAAAGGTAAAAATATGAATCTTTGGAGGTAGCAGAGAGGAAAATTGAGGAAACTTATACCTACTGATTCAATATTTTCTCTGAAGTAAGAGATGAGGGAAGGGGCTAGTAGAGAAGTGTGACTTGAAAAAATAGAAACAATTTGAAACTGCTGCTGTAGGGAATTTAGCAAGGGTCAATAAAAGGATTGTTGAAGTTCACACAGAGGTCAGAAACTGTTCAGTGGATGTAATCAGCACAGCTGTGAATATTTCTCCAGCAGTGTCAAGGAGACCAGGGGTAGGAAAGGGAAAAGGGGGGGTCTGTATTGCTCAGGGTTGGAGAATGACAAAACCATTTCAGCAGAAGGTAAAAGGGGTGAAAAAGCTGAGCAAAGGATAAGTGAACAGATGAGTAAATAGATAATGTAATAGAGATTTCGGAGGGAAGAACAAAAGTCAGGAGATGGCTTCTTGTCACTTGGCTAGTGAGAAAGGCCAATGTTGTTTGAGGCCAACAAACAACTGTATTTGAGAGAAAAGGGAGAGCCCTGGGAAAATTATTTTTCCTGGATATCGGAATGAGGAACTCTTGGACTAGGTGGGACTTTGACCTGACTGACCTCTCTGATTCCTTATAAATCCAACTGTTTCTTTCTAGACATGGGAAACCATAGCCAGTTCCTTTGCTATTGCCATGGTCACTATGGTATGTAAAGAAAGTCCTGGATACTTCAAGGTGCCTCCCAGAACTGTTCTCAAGAAACATTATAATACAGATAACATTTCTCCTTTGTATTTCTCACCTCTGGTTGTAGCATCCTCTTCCATTCATTCATCTTATCCCAAGAGAATCTAGCCAATGTGGGCACTACTGCAAGATAGCAAAGTTGTCCTTTGGTCTTACTCAAGTTAAGTAGTCTGCTTCGCTGTGGGTACAAATAAGGTTTCTAGTTTTTATTCTCATTTTATCACAGCTAAAAGGAGCTTCACTCTCATATAAGCTTTTTTTACTTTTCTGATTCACGTGACAAGGCAACCATCCCTGTTTGCTTCATTTTTATCAATTCTGACAGCTTTTACTGGATAGTGAGTAATATTTGGAGGAGGAGAGCAGATGTAAAGAATGGGAGAATTTAATCTCCTCCTCCTGAAATAAAGCAAGAGACTCAACACCAGGTGCTTCCCTACTCTGAATCCCATCTCTCATGTCAGACAGCACTTTTGTATCCTTCCCAATTTCTCTACAAGTCCCAGTAAACCTTATTGTACTTGCAGCTGGCCTTGGCTTGGAGGTATTGGGAAACACAGAGGTCAGACAGGGGTTATTTCTTCAGTAACCCCACAAATTTCACCCTAGGGACCAGCTCCCTTGCTGTTGAGACAGCTAAATGCACTAAGCAACACATTTAAAATATGCTCCAGACTCTGTGGAACCATGGGGTTTGGATTCTTGCCAAGGTTTTAGTGCCTCTTGGTGTACTTATGATCACCATGCCCACGCAATTTTCTATTGGAGAAAAAAATGTATATTCTTATCTCTAGAGTGAAAGTCAAATAGCCTTGAAGTGAAAATAAGAGATTCAACAGCAGGTTCTATCTGTATGAACTTTTATTTTGTTGCGTTTAAGCTTCTTTTTCTAGTGCACCATCTCTACAAGAATACTTCTTGAGGATAAGGACTATGCCGTCAACATCTAAATCTCCAGTTTAGCACAAATTCCTGTACTAAGGTGCATGTTCATTAAATGTTGTAGACCTTTACCAAATTCAGAATCCAAAATTTCCGTCTCCATCTATATTCCACAGGTTGATAAATATGAAGTGACTTCTCTAACTTTGCATCTGTAGCCAAGTTATTTAGATTTTTTTCAGTGTAAAGTACTGGAGAATCCCACCACTAAAAGGAACCCAGATAAAGTGATGGGAAGATTTTGCTTTGTGGAATCTGAAAACCTCATTTTTGAATTTTTGCTCAACAACATAACTAGCTTCTTGAGGATAAGACGCTTAAACTTTCTGTGCCTCAGTTTCCTCACCTGTAAAATTAGGTTTTATGAGATCTTTCTCTTAGCTTTGTAAAAGGATAAAGTTTTCCCCTGTTCTTTTATTCCTACATCTCTGCCAATACCATCCCCATATCTCTATGAGAGTGTTGTCATAGTTACTGCTATGCTTCTACTAAA
This sequence comes from Myrmecophaga tridactyla, assembly GCA_004026745.1. NCBI lineage: Eukaryota > Metazoa > Chordata > Mammalia > Pilosa > Myrmecophagidae > Myrmecophaga > Myrmecophaga tridactyla. Next base: position 35,068 of record PVIY010002478.1, read on the forward strand.
CTATGTGCATAGACCATGATATGTCCTCTTACAGGGGACTAGGGTGAAGTCAGTTCTCACTATGCATTGATAATTATATAAGATACTGTGCGACATGCTCTGGCCACGTTGGTCTCTGCACTGGTGTCCACAATCCACTCATAATAATTCATGAAACGGATGATCAGCCATCTACCCAGTGGTCTACATGCACAGCCTGCTCTCCTTCTTTCAGGAACCAGAAATTTAGAAATATCCTGGAGCCTGAGAAACTTGCCTAAATTATTTCTCCATTCAGCAAGTATTTATTAAGCACCTACTGTATGCTTAGCCTGGGGACATGATGCTGTGTCAAAAGAGACACTGTCTTTGTTCTTAGGAACATTTACTCTAGAAGGTGACTCACATTAATCACATATTCCCACAAGGGTAAATTTCCCACTCTGATGATTGCTCCCAAAAGGTAGAATGTGGGGCTGCTTGGTACAGATATTCGAGCTAATCAGGAAGGACAGGAAGAGCTTATCTAAGGAAGTGACCAAGGGCGGAGTTCTGATGAATGGATAGCATTAGCTAGGAAAAGGACACAAGAGCATGGCAATTACAGAGAACAGCATGTGTAAAGCACCTCTGGCATAAGGGATGTCATGAGGGTTTGGGATGAATGAAACTGGCATGGCCAGAGCACAGAGAAATTCAAGATAAGATTTGCAGAATGAGCAGGTTAAGGAGTTAGGCTTTTATTGGAATTGCAGTGGAAAGCTTCACAATGATGATATCCTCTGAAGAATGATCTGACATTGTAGAAGCTAGCCCAACCTGTTTTCTGGAGAATGTCTAATTCTAATAAAGAAATCTGTGTCATCAAGGATTGCCCCATCTCTCTTTGCTAACCAAGAAGGTCATGATTTCTCAGTGTCCTTGTCCCAACTCACCATGCCAACTTAAAAGAAAGATGAGATGTGCCCTTCCCCAGTCTCATCCCCTTGTCTGTGTACTAGTGTAGAATGTCTGGTGCCCAAGTGGGCAGAAAGAGTAATAACTGTTGCTTCAGTTTGCCTGAGCTAATCTATCACATCTCACCCAGAGATCCCAGCTCCACTCTCTGAGCATTCTGTGTCCTGAGGTGAAACACATACATAAATAAATTAAGTAGGGGACTGTTTGGAAATCCTCTTTATCACTTAAGAATACTCATTTATTTAGCAAAACATCTATAATTTTTAAATTGCTTGATTTAGCAACTGGCTATTTGGAATCTTCAAGGAGTCCCAGTTAGGAGGAGTGCTTCCCCTTTACCTGCAAAAACAAGGCAGGCTTTTGATCACTGGAATTAATTACATGCAATAATTTTCATTGCTAGCAGCAGTAAGCAACTGGTTCCTGCAGGGCCCAGGCTGAATTCTCTTGCTAATTCCCTTTCCATGCTTGTCCCGCCCTCTACACCTACACCCTTTCTTTATGCTCAATGGGTTCAATTCAAGGAGGGAAATTATAATTAAAACATTTTCTAAGTTCCAGTTTTCTCTGTGACTGCCCATAAGACTGCGAACAATCACAATTCACTGTTGTTGTTTTTTACAGCACAATGACAAAGTTTCCAGGAATTTCTTCCTACTGACTCAGGCCCCCCAGAATGAGATAATGCATTTGAAAATAACCCCACAAGGAGTTTTAAAACCAGGGGCAAAAGGGAGGAGGTTTTCTCCTGAGGGGTGGGAGAGAAATTGCAATGATGATTAACTTTTCTCAGGGCAGGACACACTTGTCTGGTGGTTGTGTGGATCAGTTGACAATGGCTTATGGCTTTTCTGTCTTCCTTCCTTCCCCATTAATTATTCATACCTCTGATACCAAGAGAGGGGTCTTGTTTTTCCTTTTAGGTGTAATTAGAGTAATCAAAGGGTTTGTAATACGCATGTGTTTTATTTCTCTGGCACTATTCCTTGTTTTTTTCCAAGCAAAAGAAGAATATAAAACACAAAACAAAAACCCTCAGTCTCTGGGTTTTGGGAATTCTTGCAGGGAAAATTGGTTTTACCATAATAGCAATTGCAGCAATAATTTTGAGGTGAACAACCTGAAATTATTCCCTTAAAAGCAATAATTTGTATAGTATGTATTTTGAGAAGGGGGAAGGAGTAGGTGATAATTTAGGTGAATTTTAACAGGGCTTATCTTTATATTTTGTGATAAATGAAAAAGCAAAACGTTGGTGTATTCAACTAAGGATGTACATTTGCATTTGGTTTTGTTCTATTGAATAGAGTCTGGTTTGAATGACAAATTAAACTCCCAGCTTTCAAACACTGAATTCTTTTGTTCAAAATTTACACATTCTTGAAAGGAAAGGTGCCCAAATGCACTTATCCTTTAAAGGTAAGAAGGTTAGTCAAACAATGAATTGACAATTATTCTACCTTTTATATTAACAAAACCTTCTTCTTGCAGGGCAACACCCATGGGAAATATTGTTTGAAAGATATTTTGCCATACCATCTCACAGACATTTCCATGGTGACAAATTGGTATGTCATAAACAAGGCTGTGCCATCGTCAAAAACAATTTGAATGGGAAGTTTAATGAGGAGAAGGGGTAAAAATCAGGAGCAATATACTGCTTTAAGGTTTTGTAACGTATTTGTGTTTTCTCAAGATAGAGAGACCTCTAAAACTTTACCACTAAGGAACCAAGAAAAGACTTTAACATCTTGGAATAATAGGTTCTTTTTGTTTATTGACTTGAAAACAAAATGAGAATTTTGATACAGGTATAATATTACTAAAATTTTTCTCACTGAACCCACTCCTCAGAGTATATATTTTCGTATTATTTATCTTGGTTAATGTACCTGTTTCCTTGTTTTTGTGTGTCAACATATCGACAGAAATCTCTGTGTGTGAAGAAGTCTACAATACTTTATAAATATTTTGATCATTCATGAGAAACTAAAGCAAGTAAAGATGAATTCCTAACGAATTAAGAAGTATATTGCTTATGAACCATCTTAAGCTAGTTAATCAATTTCTTGTAATCATGGAAGTTTTACATTTGGCCTGGCCTTTTGAGTTCTTACCTAGACCAAGAGAATTACATGGTCAAACATAGAGATAGTGACACAGCCATCAGGAGAATCCAGATTTTGTCTTTTTCAGTCCATAGCACCACAGTACCAGCAGGGAAGTAAAGTCTCTTAATAACAGCCAGATTTAAGAGGGAACAGGGTTTCTTCTCCATGTTGTTGTAAAAGGTATGGGGACCCAGGGAGTCATTACAGTCTTTCTAGGGCTGGAAACAGTCCCCACCCATCCTTCTAAGAAGAGTCCCAAGGAAATGCTCAAGAAGAACAGTGCTGGGCATAGGAAAAGGTAGAGTCTCCAGGTTGGCTGAATTAAATCAAATCCCTAAGATTGTTTCTTAGTCTCCAGCTGGCTTCTTAAGCATCTCTTTTTTTTTCTTCCACCAGCCTCAGAGCCTGGACCCACCGTACCTCTTTCTTTTCTTTTTGTGAAAACTAAAAAGAAAATTTACAAAAATATCAAGAAAATAGTTGTTTTTCTGTGTAAGAATCAACTGCTATTAATAATTAGCATGCTTTCCTTCAGTCTTAATTATAAAAGTAACATATATATATATATTTTTTTCTTCTCTAAAAAAAAAAATCCATAAGGTTGAAGTCCTCTTATGTGCTTCCTCCGCAACCAGATTCTCTACACCAGAAGTCCCATAAAAATCATTGTTTTGAATTCAGTGTAGATGCTGTTTTTAAAAATATACATTTACAGACATATTTGTATATCTAGAGAAAATACAGCATATGCTATTTTATATGCTGCATGCAATTTACTTACATAATAGAATGCTAGTTGCATTGTTTCACAACTTGCTTCTTTCTTTCAGCATTGTGTTTTTCACATCTAACTCTCTGATAGGGTGGGCAGACAGTGGCATTTGAATTGGATCTTGAAAGATGGGCAAGGTTGTGGCCGGCCAAGAAAGGAAGAGATGATACGTGCATTGGCACTGAGTTCATAAGAACATGGAACAGACAGTGGAAAGTCAAGGTTGCTAAGTCAGGAGGGCTGGGGGAAGGTTAGTAAGAGGTGAAACAGAAGATTAAATAAATCCAGCTATAAAAACCATGTATCCTAGGCCAGAGAGTTTTAAATTTTACTGAGAGGCTAGGGATATTCTAAGGAAATGTAAGATGACATAAAATATTTATTGCTTACAGAAGATCATTCTAGCTCATTTTCTAAGCAGCCTGAAATACTTAAAGAAATGTTGTTGGGAGAGCAGACATGAGACTGTGGACATATTGAAAGATTGGAAGCCACTCAAGTACAGTCTGTCCCTTTTGAAGTTATTACCTTCTATAGATATCTTACTATCCCTTAAAAAACACAAATGGAATAAAGACTTGGGAAAATACCTAAGATCCCTGGAAGTATTGTATGTCTTATCTGTCCCTAATTCTTTTATTTTATTCTTAGAGGCAGGTTTTTCACTATGTCAGTACACTAATTGTAGAATATGCATTTATTTTAATCATATAAGAAGTGGTTTTGTTATAAAAGAAAATACTTTAATTGTAAACCTGTTAGACAAAGGGATTTATAACTTTGACAATTACTTAGCTAACATTTTCCTAAAAAAAAAGAAAAACAACAAACATTGGAATAAAGGGAAGGACTGAGCCCCTCAGAGTCAGTAACATTTGGTCACAGTCACATGCTGAGTGAAAGACAGAGAATTAAATCTAGAGATTTTAATTCTCTAGACCATGCCTGCTACCTTATATTTATGTCTTAATAACATGTGCAAATGTAGCCTAGCTGTTATGGGGACAGTGGGAAGCATAAATTTGATTTTTCCTGCCTTCTCCACATTTAAAGTCTCCACTTGTTGGCTGAATTAACATAGTATTTTAGCATTTAATTTCCTGGGGGTACCAGATGTTTTATTTGGTGCATTTGTTTTATTTGTGTTGTAGTTGTTGGGTTGTTTAAAATGAATCTCAAAAAAAGGAAAGAATGGCACAACCCAATAAATATGTAGTTTAATAATATTTACTGAATACGTATGCCCAATGAATGTAAGCCCAAATAAGCATTCTCCTATGAAGAATTATTAGATGTTTTCTGTCCTCCTCTGGATTTTCAGTTATTATTCAAGTTGGTGGGAGGTTTCAGAGAGAGGGCAGGAAAGGAGACAGAATAGGAAAAGCTTTCTGCAGAATAGGTACTCAAAACCTTTAAATTTGATTGATTAACATGTTAATACTCACAAGGGACTTACTGTGTGATAGTCTAGGGACTCTAATATGGCATCGTTTTATGTAACCTAGATCCCTGAGAACGATGAATTAAAGCATACACCAAGTTTCCTTCCAGGGCACAGAGCTCCTTTTTGCTAGGACTTTTGGTTACAAATGAAAGGTATTAAGGTTGTCATTGGAAATGACATGAAAACAACAGAGGAAAATATAAGACAAAGACTGGAATTCCATGGACAGTTTGAATGCCTTACCATCTCTTCTCTATCAGTGACTTTAATTTCTTCTCTATCTTTGTCCCTCCCCTGTCCCCTCCCTTTGGCAAATTGTCTTAGCACTGTGATTTTAGGGGTAAACCCATACCATTGGAATGATTATATTCATTTATCCATTCATTCAATAACTATTTGCTGAGCTACTGCTGTGTGTCAGACCCTGGGGACATAGTTCTGAACCAAATGGGCAACATTCCCTGCCTTTATGGAATTTTCTTTCTGGGGCACTAAGAGTGGTTAGACAAAATAACTAAGTAAAGTTTATGATTTATTAGATGGTGCAAAGTACTATGGAAAGGAATAAAGCAGGAAAAAAGGACAGGGATTTGAAAGTGAAAGTGCTGTATACTATGGAGAGGAATAAAGTAGGGAAGACATCACCTACTATTTTATAGATCCTTATTCTGTAATCATTAAAACTTCCAGGAACTTTCCCTGAAAACTGACAGTTGAGTCCCAATATCCAGTGTAATTATATTGAGACACATTATCATCACTTTTTAAAATGTTATCCCTGTGTACATCCATGAAAATATTTTACTTCCAACCCATACAATGTGGTGGATTTTTGGCAGTCTTAAAATTTAAGACGTCTAGACCCTTAATTGAATTCTTATAGGTGGAAAACAATATAATAAGAGAAAAGCAGTATGATGACTTATGAGAGATGTTCAAGACAAATTGAAAGTGCTGGTCAAGTTTTTTCCTTCCATTTCTAGTCCTTTTCTTTGCTCCAGCCTTAGAGTTTGGTGTGTGTTGGAGTTTGTTTCTTTAGCATACTAATGTCACACCATATTAGGGAGAATGCACTGACCCTTTAATTGACCATTGTATTATATACAAACCTCCTGCGTTTGTTCTGGATAACACCAGGCATCACATAAATTGGTAATTTGTCAGTTTCTATAATGTCCTTGACAGTAAAACAGACACAACTCCGTGTGATTCTATTATGAAATAGTAGAATTGATCTTCAGATAGTATGGTAAGAGGAAGGAGTGAAGTGTCTCTCCATTCCCAACAAAGAAAGAGAGAATGAGAAAGAAATTAAAAATTTAGAAATACTCTCAATGTGTTGCTAAGTCACTGCAGCCACTTTTTGTCAGATGCATGTGTGAAAATAAACAAAATATGGTTCCTTGCTATTTCATAGCCTTAAATAATTAAAGATCCTTCGATGCCTTTTGGAAAACAGTGAGAAATATTCCACCCACAGTCAGTGCTTCTTCATAGCCTCTTTCTACATTCTCTCCTCTTTATTCTCTTTATTGTGCTTTTTTGTTGTTGTTGTTGTTTTCTCTTTTAGAGACATTTGCATGGCATTAAGATTTTGGGGGTGAAAAAGCTTTGCCTTTCCTTGCTATGATTCTACATCTGAATTCACAGTCCCTTCCTCACTCTACCCCCCACCCCCTTGTCTGTGTTTTGTTTCCCTGTTTTCTGAGGGGTGATAAGTCAACCAAAACACAGATGTGAAGAAAACCAAAAACAAGACCATGGTTTTAACGTAAAATTTCCTAATAAGAGTAATTATTATATATATATATATATATATATAAAGCATTTATACTGGGAGAATTCAGGACCAGTACTATGCTAGAAAAAAAACAATCACAATTATTTAAAAATATTTGTATTCAGTGTCTCTCTTGGAAGGTGTGCAGACATGTTGGGGATGTGACATGTCTTTGGGACAGAGCAAGCATATACATAAGCACATCAGTTTAGTGATGCAGCAGTAGAGTATTAGGGACAGCCTAGGAGCACCTCTTGCTCTAGAGCATTTAGTGTCAACTTCATTCTACCCATTAGCATTCTAAGCTGATCTATTATTTTAAAGACTTCTTTATTTTTCTCTTGAAAGGACTTGAGAATCTTTGATAAGTGGACTTCTTGAATATCCTACCAAATATATCTAAGTGTGGTTTTGATGGCCTCTCAGTTGTGCTTTTTTGTATTGAATAGCCAGAGGTTAATTTTTCCAATTTAATAAGAGAAACACATTTCAAACACCCACAAACACACATACACATGCACAAAGAATTGAAAGTTACCTTGTTGTTATGCATCTTCATTAGCAGTTGGCCCAAACTTTAACAATGAAAGCAACTTTAGATAGGTGGAAGATGAATGGATGGATGAATGGATGGATGAATAGATTGTAGACATAAATAAATAGATATGTATAGATGATTGGTACGTAGAGAGAGATGAAGTAACTACCATTATCATTTCCATTGTGATTCAGAATGAATCTTGACAGAGCCTTCGATTATTATTCACATTTGAGACATACTCTTGGTATATAGGTTAGTGCTATTCTTGAACGACAGGTTGCTTCTGAGTTTTTTTGTTTTGTTTTGTTTTTTTAACTACTTCTTAGGCCCTGTGCAGAATACTAGGGGAAAAATGTTTCTCTGACTTTTCTAAATTTCTGTGAAGTTAGTTAAGATTATTTAGGTACCAATATGTGATTCTACATGACAGTTTGGTTAGATTTCAAGTCCCAAAAACTTTACTAAGGAAGAATCTAGGCAGCCTACATTTCCATACTTGTTAGAGTGGTTATCGTCGGGATCCTGACCTTCTCCAAAACCTTCAGATTTTGACAGTTGCATTGATGGTGCTTACTCTAGATACTGTATTTAAAAAAAAAAAATTGAGCAGATCACAGCCCTCTGAGTTTTAGTAACTTCATTCAAAAATTGAATAGTTGGGGCTGGAATAAAAAAATATTATAGTTTAGCATGTTGACAAATAATTGTTCTGGTTTTAAAACATGCAGAAAAGTCTTTGTTCTAACACAAAATTGCCTGTAACCTTGGATATGTCAACCAGTCTGACTTACTTGATAATTGGACTTATATCACAAGGTAGTTGTGAGAACTATGTGAGATAGTGAGATAACGTGTATGCAAATGCTTAGTAATTCTCAAGTACTATATAAACGCTAGTTATTGTTGCTGGATTGAAGAGTACATTCTGGTGGTACCGTTCAATGACCGTGTGACTAAGATGATTATTCCTTGTACTCAATTTCCCCACCTGCCATCCCTCCCTTACTTTTCCATTGTGGTTATTATGCATTGACATCTCACTATGAGACTATGCATCTTTTTCCAAGCTGGAAGTCATGCTACCTGCAATCAGCAGAATCATTTTTCTCTTTTGGGGATATTCTGAATGATTGAAATAACATCAGGGAGCCCAAGTGTTAATTTTACAGATAGATTTTAGAATACAAAGATAATATTGACATGCTTTAACTACTTCCCATAGGAAGCTGCTCCAGATGTGTATCTTAGAGACAAATTGGCATGTATTCTACTTACAGACATTGCACTGGACTATGAAAGAAAACTGCAGATTAAAGCAACATTTTTCTCCTACTGGGTGTGAATTAAATCAATGTTGAAATAGGAGTCCTAGTTAATTTATGTGATAGAGGTTACCAGAAACAGTATTTAGTGGCTTAGGTCCTTAAATGAACTGGAAAACTTTTTGCAATATGGAGAATGTTAACTGCAGCCTTTTCTCCTCAGTCCCTTTCCTTGGCAGCTATTCCTAACCCTTCTTTAAAATCCAAACCAGAGATACATTAAAGGGCACTATTTCCATTGTATTCCTTCCTGTCTGCACAGTTGCTATAGACACTCATTCATCTCTTGAGTCCATTAAATACCAGTCTTTAGTAAGGTAGTGTAGTAAAAGGGTTACGTGAACATTTTCTCAAGCAAGACTGCCTGTGTTCAAATTCTGGCTCTGCTATTAAGCTGGCTGTGTGACACTGGGCAAGTTATTTAACCTCTCTGTGCCTCAGTATCCACCTCATAAGAGGACTGTTAGGCAAATTAATGTTATTCTCTCTAAAGTGCTGGGAACAGTTCCTGGTACATATTAAGTACCATATAAATTTTTGTTGAAGAAAATAGAGTTTAGTGAATTACCAGCATTTTGCTCACATGATAATGTGCATTACCTTCCACCATATAGGTACTCAATAAATATTTGATGACTAAATAAGTCAATAAATTGGAGTGAGACAGAGGATCCATGGGATCTTTCCAGCTTCACTACTAAATAGCTATGTGAGCTTGCACATCTACTTAATCTCATCTGTAAAATAATAATACTTATCCAACACATTTCATAAGTAAATTATAACCATCAAAGTGATAATATACTTCTAGTGAGTTAATATGTATGTGTGGGTGTTATTACATTTATCATCATCAAATTACTAAATCAATTCCAGCGGAATATATTTAGTTAAAATTGGTTAGATATACCTGGTCCAGAGATTGACATGCATCATGCATGCTAAGACCTAGAAATTGACAGCATATATCAATTCCAAGGCACATAGAAAAGTGTTTCAAGTACCCCATCTCAGTGAAGAAGAAGACTTTTCATTTTCCTACCTGGTCAAGCTAGCTGTAGTTGGACACTTCTTATCATGAAAGGGAAGATGAGCAAAGCTTGAGTCTGGTTTTCCTTTATCACATTCTTCTACCCTGTTAGGCCAGAATCTGAGGACAGTGAGTTGGAGCTGTTAGTTTTTATGCTGATGGATTTTACAGTGTATAATTCCTGACCCGAAACAGGCCCCTCTTCCATTGCTGCTGGCATATCTTGCTGTGTTTATGAGTCTGACAGGCAAACATATAGAGGCATATCTCATATGCTGATCTGTGAGGGAGATAAGCCCTTGTTTTGCTTGACTGGAAGGAAAACAAGCAGGTGGCAGAAAACCCTTCATTGATTTCTCCTTGGGCTGAAACTGCCAGGATAAGATAGGATCCTCCTTGGGCAGACTCCAGCCTCTGTCATTTGATCATTTGACTCAAGTTTGCCAAGCCATTGAAGGGAGGGGCATGTTTCTTCCTCCCTCAACACCTCTACTTTGTTTCCTGAGTTCAGAAACTACTGCCACTATTTTGTGATGGGTTTTGTGATAGAGAAAATTGAAAGTCAAGTAGTGTCAGAGCTTAAAAACTCTCAATTCATTTGCTCTGTGATCTTGATGCATTTTATTTTTACTCCTTGATTCTGGTTTTGTACCTATGAAGCAGGTCCATTTCAGTTAACCATAATTTCTGCAGAATAAATTTACTTTCTTGTTGAAGAGAGGCTTTGTAGGTGTACACAGGGGCTGGTAGATGAGGATTGAGAGACTGCAAAGCAACCTGTCCCAAGTAGAGCTCGTGTTTTTGATGTGCAATTATAAAATTGTGGGGTTGTTTTCTTTTTGTATATTTATCGTCATGGTTCAGATCTTGTGCTTTGCAAAATAGCTTTTAAACAAGTTGAGAGCCGTAAGCCAGCGATAATGGGTAGACACTATTTGAAGGGATATAAAATAAGTGCCTCTTACCAATCCAGTGCATCAGGAGAATGTGATGGGATTCCTTCTCCCTCACTTAAAATTTTGATTTTGCAGATCTGTTTTTATTATTGCCCTCCCCTTTCTGATTCCTGATTATTATTAATTGGTTCCAATGGTGTATGTTTCAGATCTTTAATTAAGTCCTCTTTGTATCTAATTCTATGCCAAAACATATTTTTCATTTTTCTTCCTGCAATGCTCTAATATAAGCTGATGCCAAGTGCACGCTGTTTGTTTGCATTCTCTCCAGATTCACCTGCAAAGAGGACTAGGGCAGTAGCATTATTCCAAGTAGCTTTGCAAATATCCATTCTCTGCCCTCCATGTGGATGGCAGAGAGGGCAGAAGAGAGGAAAAGGAAATAGGTGTCCTTCCCAGGCCTTAACTAATTTATGAGGGAGATGGAAAATGGCAGATCAGCTACCCCTGGCCCTTTGCCAAACTGTGCAGTAATACTGTTAGCTGAGATGTGATCGATAGATAAGACCTGGTCTGCAGGGCCCTCTGGGTTGTGCTCCTGCACTCACCAAGCCCCTCTTGCAGCTTTGCGGTGAGAGCCAACCACATGGGTAGGAGCATTGCCTTATAGGAAAAAGCACAGCTTCTGGAGAAGGCAAGTGCTGGAAATGGTGTTCTTGCCTAATTTGTCATTTGACTCTTGATTCCCAACTCTTGTTTCCTAATGCTGTTTCTCCTCATCCATGGGGTTTCTTCTTAGATCATGATGACTAGGGAGGAGCATGGTGTTTCTACTAATTATCTGTTGTTGAATAACACATCACTCTAAACCTAGTGGCTTACATCTCATTCACCCTGGCATTTGAAAAGGAGGAGGAAGTTCTAACCCAAGGAAAAAAGAAAGAAAAAAGCTTACTGGGTTCCTTTGATGATCAAATTTATTTACACAGTATAGGGGTGCCCCAAGGAATCTCGGATGAGTGTAAGGCTAGAAATCAAGTAGCTGCATGATTTGAGTCATCATTATTCTGGTTGGTCACCATCAACAAAAATGTGGATCAGCAATGATTTATCAGTTATACTGAGGATGCAGTTAAGGGAATAGCAGAACAGCTGGAGGTTACTAGCCGAATGACATGGGAGAATAGAATGGCCTTAGACATGATGCTGGATGAAAAGGGAGGCATATTGGTTATGGTTGGGGGTAGTTGTACATTCATCCCCAATGATACCGCCCAGATGGGACTATCACCAAAGTTTTAGAAGGCCAAAGGGCCTTATCTGAAGAATTGGTGGAAAATTCAGGCATTGATAACCCCCTCATGGGATGGTTAGAAAGCTGGTTGGGAAATGGAAAAGGGTGGTACCGTCCATGTTTACTTCTTTAATCACTGTAACTGGGGAACTCAGAACACTAGGGCATTACATTATCCCATGTGCCCGAGGGCTGGCTCAGAGACTCACTGAAGCTGCCCTAACCAAGCAAATGCCTGTTTAGCACAGGCAAAACAATTTGTACCCCCTTAAAGAGGAAGATCCCTATGATGATGAGTGCGAAAAAGCCCTTATCAAATTTGGAAAAAAACTTAAATGTGAAAACTAAAAGAGTTCAAAAAGAAAGAGGGGGAATTTGTAAGATTAAAATTAAGTTTTGCTTTCGCACAAGATGGCGCAGGATGAGAGAAACAGAACTCACTTAACAAAGGGCTGCAAAATGACTCAGACTGGTCTTGCAGGCAGGGAAAGGGGAGGGCCTTTTTGACACAAGCCTAGAATTGCACCAAATCCTCTTATAGGTAAAAACATGTTTAAATAAGTAATGACCAGGGAACTTACTATGTTATGCTGAAATGTAAAGCATAATCAAAAGTGGGAACCTTTGGCGGGGAATTTGAATTAGTTAGACTCTTTGGATAAGCTGTAATCTCTGGAATATCCAGTCAGTGGAGAAACAGGGGAGAGACCTGCATGCTAAGTTTAGGGTATAAAATCTGTGGCATTCTATTGCTTGGCACGCTAGCCATATTTTGGTTATGCAGCCATTCTTGAAAGATCATGAATAAGTTCTTTTCCTCTCCAAAAAAAAAAAAAAAAACCATGTAGTGGCTTAACACAACAAGGAATGTTTTTTCTCACAGTTTCTGTAGGTCAGGGATCCAGGAGTGGTTTAGCTGAGTGCTTGTGGCTGAGAATCTCTCACCAGGCTATATTCAGGCTAACAGCCAGCTTTTAGTCATCTCTAGGTCTCAGTTTGGCAATGATCTGTTTCCACATTCATTCACATGTTTATTGGTGGCTGTTGAGTCCTTGCTGACTGTTGGTTGGAAATATAAGTTCCTTGTTACATGGATCCTGCCATTGGGCAACTGAAAACTTGGTAGCTGCCTTCCTTCAAAGTGAACAGGAGAGGATGCCTGAGATGGAAGTCATTGTCTTTTTCACCTTAATCTTGGAAGTGACATCCTACCACTCCTGTTGTATTCTACTCATGTCTTTGAAGTGAGTCAATTCATCCAGACTGCACTCATGGGGGATGGATGATATAAGAGCCTGAATACAAGGAGGTGGGGGTCATGGGGGGCTGTCTCACAAGCTGCCTTCCATAGGTGTAAGTAGCATGTTGGGATGCCTACATTGCAGGGTTTGCTGAGATTGTATGTTTGATGTACCAACAAACCCAGCACATCCCAGTCTGTGGTAGCACTCAGTATCTACATCGCCTATGAAATTCTGTCTCTTTTATTAAAAAGATGAGCATCTTCCTTCCTGTTGCTAAGAGATTAACTTTTGTTCTTATCCTGTCTGGACAATTCCCTTTTCGTATTTTACTTTTCCAGTTACTGTAGATTCAGTGGAATGCATTTAAATATGAAATTAATCATTAAAAAATAAGGGATAACCAAAATGGGCCTAGAATTACCTTGCCTGCATTACCTTTTTAATCATAATTAGAAGCTGCATCTTTAGGGCAGGGTTGCTGTTGCCAGTGTTCCATAGCAGAGATGAGAATTGAATTCTCTCATGACCTAGAAAGCACTGTGCTGATCTGGTCTAACCTGGAAGTTAAATGAGCACAAAGTAAAGCACACAGTGTATGTGTATGCAGTTGCCTCAACTTTAATAAGAAATGACTACTAAAGAACATATTCAAAATCATTCTTTAATACTATGGCAGAAATATATATATATATATATATATATATATATATATTTAATTTTGGTAAAATACATAACATAAGGTTTACCGGTTTAACCATTTTTAAGTGTATGATTCAGTGGCATTAATTACTTTCACAATGCTGTGAAACTATCACTACTCTCTATTTTCTAAATTTTTTCATCACTCTATGAAGAAACTCTACCCATTAAGCAATAACTACACATACCCCCACCCCAGTTGCTGGGGTCTAGTTTACTTTCTGTATTTATAAATTTACCTATTATAGATATTTCATATAATTGGAATCATATAATTTTATCCTTTTGTGTCTGGCTTTTTTCACTTAGCATAATGTTTCCAAAGTTCATCTATGTTTTAGCATGTATGAGGACTTTATTCCTTTTTATGACTGAATAGGTTTCCATTATATATATATATATATATTTATTTACCACATTTTGTTTGTTCATTCATGTATTAATGGACACTTGCATTGTTCCCACCAATACAATATCAACCATATAATCTGAGGCACTGGGTAGAGAGCCTCAGAGTGCCCTCCTTTAACCTGGGAAACAAAGTTAACTATTTCTCCTGAATTCTTCTGTAGTTGCCCCTTTACAGAAGATGGTGAATTATCATCCTTGTTAATCCCATTGGTAAAAGACATTTATGAGGCTTCCACATGGGTCAGTACAAAAAGTGCTTCATATGGCCCCTGACCTTTATGGAAATTATAAAGATAGATAACAATGACCGAGGTGTAAAATTGAAAATTAAACTACAACTGAGATGGAATGTCCTGTAGGACTAAACCTAGGGTTGTAACGCAGTTCAGTGCCTTTCAATTGGGGATACTATATGAGACAAATTCCACATTCTGCATGACAATGCAGGGCAAAAATACAACAATCACATGATTCAGTCTGTGATATAATACTGCACTAGATGGTATGATTTGCTTTATTTACATTATGTTCAGGCAAAAGGCCAAAAACATCTGTCAGGGAGAGTGTAGCCCTATTTGCCGAGAATATCTGGGCAGGTTTTCCAAAGCTGAGAAAGCAAGATTTTTATTTAATTTTAGTTGTTTTACAGACAAGGATGCTAGCTGGGGGTGGGGGTGGGGGACTTAGAAATGCATGTAGATTTATGTAAACATTCCAGTGAACTTGTAGATAAGTGAAGTCATGTTTAGATTGGTTGAAATGCCAGGATAATGAGTCTAAAAGATGATTCCCTTCTGGTGTGTTTTGTTTAGAATGACACTTAAAAGATTTCCAGGATCCTGGCTGTTGCAGTTAGAATCCAAGGATCTCTGGAAGGAATCAAACTTCAGAGGTCATAGAATTCAACCAGCCATAAAGCGTTTTTAACCATTATTTTAGTGATCAAAGTAACATTATAACATCAAAAGAGAATAAAGCATGTATGTACTATCCATCCAATGAGCATGCAGATTTCTGGCAGTTGATTCATGGGGTAGATGCCCTGTTTTTCACTGCCCCATTAGAAATAAGTGTCAGAGAATGATTTCCACCGTAAATATTGCCTAGTGATACCGCATCATAAAAATCCACCCAAGCTTGCTCTGCATCCCTTCCAGAATCACATGGAAAATTTGCATTTAACTGATCTAAGTATGAGGAGTCTAATAAGAGGAAGCTTGTTTCTATATATATATATATATATATTTATACTTTCTAAATAAGTAGAGGGACAAGGAGTGGTAAAATAAGGTATTTTTTAATTCAATTCATTAAATGTAGTAACAACTCAGCTCTGATTGTTAATGTTTGTCCCTGCCATATAATTTATAGTTTTGCCAGATTAAAACACCTTTGGTTATAATATTATTTATACCTACACATCTATTTCTGAGAGATAAATGACTGTTTCTGGGAAAACTTAGAAGTAAAGAATCAGAGTTGTTTTGCAGTGGTGCTACAAGTAAGGCAAATAACTTCCTCTCTTTGAGCCTAACTTCCAGCTCCTGTAAAGGAGGGGGGTCTATTGGGTGATCTGTATGGTCCCTTCCAGCTCTAATATTCTATTAGTCCATAATTCTTGGGTAGGGATACTAGGAGATGATGAAAGAGAGGGCCTGACTTCCTTTCTGTTACCAATGTTTATGATTCATTCATGACATTTATTTGTCCTTGAGTCAACACTGGGCCTTTTTTTAATTAGACAAGTTGTAGGTTTACAGAAAAATCATGCATAAAATACAGTTCCCATACACCACCTATTATTAACACCTTGCATTAATGTGGTACATCTGTTACACTGATGAAAGAACATTTTTGTAATTGTACTATTAACTATAGTCCATGGTTTACATAAACATTCATTGTTTGCATTATATAGTCCTATGCTTTTTAAATTTTTATTCTAGTAACATATATACTAACAATTTCCCCTTTTAATCACATTCAAATATATACTCAGTGCTGTTAATTACATTCACAATGTTATGCTACCATCACACCGTCCATTACCAAAACTTTTCTATCAACTCAAATAGAAACTCTGTACAATTTAAGCATTATCTCCTTATTTTCTCCTCCCGCCCAGGTAGTTCTCAGGTGACCTATACTCTAGTTTCTGATTTTATGAGTTTGCTTATTCTAATTATTTCATATCAGTGAGATTATACAGTATTTATTTCTCCTTTTGTGTCTGCTGTATTTCATTCAGCATGATTTCTTCAGGGTTCATCATGTTGTTGCAGGTGTCAGAACTTCATTCCTTTTTTATGTTCAATAGTCATATACCGTTGTGTGTTTATACCGCATTTTATTTATCCATTCATTGGTTGCTGAACACTTGGGTTGCTTCCATCTTTTGACAATTGTGAATAATGCCATTATGACCATTAGTATGCAAATACCTGTTCCAGACTCTGCTTTTCACTTCTATTGCATATATACCAAGAAGTAGGATTTCTGGGTCATATGGCAATTCTGTAATTTTCTGGTGAACCACCAAACTGTCTTCCACAGCGGCTGTGCTATTTTACATCCCTACCAACAATGAATGAGTGCTGCTGTTTATCCCCTTGCTCTCCAACACTTGTAATTTTCCATTTTTAAAAAGTAACAGCCATTCTAGTGAGTGTGGCTTTGATTTACATTTTCCTAATGTGAATGATGTTAAGAATCTTTTCAAGTGATTTTAGCAATTTGCATATCTTCTTGGTAGACATGTCCATTTAAGTTTTTGCTCATTTTTTAATCAGGTTGCTTGTCTTTTGTTGTTGAATTGTAGCATTTTTTTAATATATTCTGGATATTAAACCCTTATCAGATATGTGGTTTCTAAATATTTTCTTCCATTCGGTAAGTTGTCATTTTACTTTCATAATAAAGTCCTTCATCGCAAAAGTTTTAAATTTTTCTGAGCTATTTTTCTTTTGCTGCTTGTGCTTTGGGTGTAAAGTCTAAGAAACCATTGCCTAACAGACGTCCTAAAGATACTTCCCTGCATTTTCTTCCCAGATTTTTATGGTTCCATTTCATATATTTAGGTCTTTGATACATTTTGAGTTGAATTTTGTATATGGTGTGGGGTAGGGCTCTACCTTCATTCTTTTGCATATGAGTATGGTTTTTCCAGCACAATTTGTTGAAGAGACTATTCTTTCCCAATTAAGGGGACTTGGTACTCTTGTCAAAAAAATCAGTTGGCCATCAATATGAGGGTTGGTTTCTGAACTCTCAGTTTGATTGCATTGATTTATGTTTGACTTTGTACCAATATCATGCTGTTTTGAATACTGTGGCTTTTTAATAAGTTTTAAGATCAGGAAGCCTGAGTTCTACATTTCATTCTTCTTTTCCAGGATGACTTTGGTTATTTGGGTCCTTGTATGCACCCATATAAGTTTAGTGATTGGCTTTTCTATTTCTGTAAAGAAGGCTGTTGAAATTTTGATTGGGATTGCATTGTATCTATAAATTACTTTGGGTAGAATTGACATTTTAACAATAGTTAGGCTTCAAATGGACATGGAATATCCTTCCATTTATTTAGGTCTTCTTTGATTTCTTTTAGCAATGTTTTGTATTGCTAAAAGTGCATTGCTATATACGCTTCCTTTTACAAGCATGGTGAGATTTATTCCTAGATAGTTGACTCTCTTAGTTTATTTTGCAAATGGAATTTTTTCTTCATTTCTTTTTCACATTGTTCATTTCTAGTGTATAGAAACACTAATAATTTTTACATGTTGATGTTGTATTACCATTTTGCTGAATTCATTTATTAATTCCAGTAGCTTTGTTACAGATTTTTCAGAGTTCTCTGTATATAGGATCATTCATGCACAAAAAGGAAACATTTCATTCTTCCTTTCCAATTTGAATATCTTCTATTTCCTTCTCTTACCTAATTTCTCTAGCTAGAATTTCCAGTATAATATTTAATAATATTGGTGATAGCATACATCCTTATCTTGTCCCTCCTTTTCTTAGCAGGAAAACATTCAGTATTCCACCTTTGAATATGATGTTAGTGGTGGGTTTTTCATATATGATCTTTATTATGTTGTGGATGTTTATCTTTATTCTTAATTTTCTAAGTGTTTTGTCATGAAAGGGTGCTGGATGTTTTCCAACTGCCTTTTCTGCATCGATTGAGCTAGAAGAAATATTTTTTTAGGATCAGAGCACCAAATAGCTGTGAGTTTGCAATAATTTGAGTCATGGTGAAGGCATCATTGAAAGTGAGAACTACGTGAGATGTTTCAGATTATCTTTAGTCTGAATTTCTACTTCTAGACATAAGAAACTAAAGCCTAGAGAAGTTTAATGGCTTGACGAAAGAGTGGGAGGTGGAACCATGCTTGAAATTCAGATCTCCTGTCTCCACCCCACCATGCTTTTTACACCAGGTATAAAACCTGGAAATCTATGTAATGTAGAATAATTAGAGATCAACTTAGTCTAAACAAGTAGATTATGCAAGCTAGGCAATATGAAAAGGAAATTCAGATTGCTTTTGGAAAATTCATTCAGGAATCCAAACCCAGCAATATACAAATAATATTCTAATGTTCCATAAGGACCGATAATGGACAGATATACTTTAGCATGGATTCTTTTGTATGTTTTCAGTCTTGATTAAATGAGATTTCCCTTTGAGGACTGAGGGCCATTATACTACATGGTTGCCATTTACATTCATAACATGAAAGGGGTGGAAGATATTGATGGAAGATTTTTTCTGCCTCCTTCAATTATGAATGGTTGGTAACATGCTACACAGCAGTATCTTCAAACAACAGACAAATTCCCATTTATTTTCCATCTGTGGCACTATGTGAGATGTCGTACTAGGTTTAAAATTGGTGTTCTTAAGGCACAGAAGTTTTATTCCTACAGAATCATTGAACTCCCATAAAAATAACAATTCCATTGTCAGCCACTCTGTCAATAGTTTTGGCCGATTGAAGAAGACTTATTTGATTTCACTGAAGCTATTAGTCTGAAACTCTGATCTGTAAACCTGGATGGGAACCACACAAGATGAAGAGGTGCCTGCCAGAGGCAATGGCTTTTGCACATTCTCAAAAACAAAGGTCATATAAAAACACTGGATTGAAACTAGAGCACTAAAAATGAAACAAAGGATGAAGGGAATTTTACTGAGCATGGGCAATGTTCCAGACATTCTGCTAGGCTCTTTTCTTATGCCCTTGAAACACTAAACTGGCCTTATTTAATGTATTTATTTAATTTGTTTTCTGTGGGGGGGTGGGGCATGCTGCAGTGCAAAAATTGATTTTTCTTGTTTTTCTCTACGCAATAATAGGATAATGTGGCATTTGCTAATAAGTGATGTTTCTTTGAGGTCCTAGTAATAAATTTTGTGACTCGTAGATCCATAGAATCTTGAGGCAAAAATAAGTAAAACTATAACAAGGGCTAAGAAAAACCATTAGTGATTTTAGAATGGGGAATTATAAATATCAGAGTTGTCTTATATCATATGTAGTGTCATGGCTCCTAACGGGGCAGCATGAATGAGTTTTTTGGGGGTGATGGAACAGTTTTGTGTTCTGTTGGTGGTGGTGGTTCCATGCGTCTACACATGTGCTAAGATTTATGGAACTGTACACACAAAGGAAAAAAAGTCAATTTTACTGTATGATTTTTTTTTCCTTAGTTTTTTTTTTGGGGGGGGAGCATGGTCTGGGAATCAAACCTAGGTCTCCTGCATGGAAGGCGAGCATTCTACCACTGAACTATTCCTGCACCCTGTATGATATTTTTAAAATTAAAAAAACTCCCAGTAAAGAGCAGTAAAATGGTGGTGGATATCTAAACAAATTGTTATCATTTGATAATAATATCAACTGATTATTAAAGCCTGATTAGGGGGTGCGAGGGTAGTTCAGTGATAGAATCCTCACCTGCCATGCAAGAGACCCAGGTTTGGTTTCTGATCCATGAACTTCCCCCCCCCCAAAAAAGGAAAACAAACAAACAAATAAAAATTCAACAAATGGTGCTGCAGTAACGGGATACTCGTGTGGAAAAATAATGAAATGTGACCCCCTCATAGACCCTCAGGAGCCATATACCTGGCTCTTGTCTAAATCGAGAGGTTCCTGGTTAAACTTTGGAAGTCTAGTTTTACCCTTCTATCTGATGCTACGTGATCCTCTCATAGACCATTAAAAGAAAAAGGCCTCATTAATGACAAAAAAAGGCCTCATTAATGACAAAAAAGAGAGAAATATTGTCACTTCATAAAAATTACCATTTCTATGCACATATCTTAAAATTATCATCTCTATTCAGATATCTCAAAATTGTGTGGTGTCTATAACAACCCGTGCTTATTTCATTGCCTGTAGCTCCATGCTGTTAGAAAAATCAGAAAAAAGAAGACCTTTAAGGATTTAAGGTGATAGGTAAATGCACCTGTTGCATCTGCCAATTAGTCAAATGTGGTGTCTTTGGTTGGTACTTATCCTTGTCTTTATCCTGTCATTGATTCTCCTATTGATTTCCTTTTAAACAAAGGTCAAGCCCATGTTTGTAGGTGACACCAATTGCTTCAAAGAGTTCGTCCCTTTGCCGTACTGTTCTGCTTTAAACCCCTTGTGGCATTTTCTGCTGCATGGATAGTGATAAATGGGGTTGAGACTGACATAGAAATGAACTCAGAAGTAAGTTTATAGCACTGCTGGGGACCATCTGTTAATGTAAATGTTTAAGGTAAAATGCATTAAGGCTTAAGAGCTGACGAGACATTCTATTTACATCCTGCCTTTGGGATTATGCCTGGCTCTTGTCTAAATCGAGAGGTTCCTGGTTAAACTTGGGAAGTCTAGTTTTACCCTTCTCTCTGATGCTATTCATTTTCTGGAATGGAATACTAAGCACTTTTTGAATTTTACTTGTTGGAGAAACTGGGTTAGCAGTAAGAATTAGGAGTTATGTTGGGTTTTTGTTGGAAATTTTAAGCTATTTAAATTAAACACATATATATGGTTACTTATCATTTATGATTGCCTTCTGTTAAATGGTTGGTTGCTTTTGTGAACTTTGTTGTCTTTAATATTGGAAAGTTAAGTGTTGTCCTTTAGGACTGTCAATGTCACCCAAAATAAAAATAATTTATGAAATGAATGAACTAGTTTTAAAATTACTATTAAAGCTATTTGAATTACATTGTAATTTTCTGGTCCTCTCTTAATAGAAAAGTTTAAGAGTATCCATTTTATTTTTAACCCTTCAAAATGCGCTATTGGAGAAGAAATGTAAGTAACTTATAACATACTGCTTACGAAAAATGTTCTTCAAAAAGACAAAAATGAAATTCCACTACTAGATGCAAATCAACAATTTTCATCTCTAGCTTCTACCTAGTAAATAAATGAGTAAGATAATTTTCCAGATGGGATTCCTCCTGTTGGAGGCTTCTGGCCTAGAAACCTCTGAGTATGATGAGGTAAAAATAATTAGAAATTGAATGATTTCCCTCTGGGTGGATGAAAGTATCTATTCAGCTAGAATGACTCTGATGATCTTGCCGCTCAAGCTTGTCCTTTGAGATCAACAAAAAAAGTCCCAGTTGTTCATCTCCCATTTGAGCTTGAGTTGATTGACACGCTTATGATCTTATGATCACTAAGAAGTGCCTGTAGGAGCTGCAGAATCTCCAAATCTACCCATGATATTTGCTCTCTATCTTTAACGACCATTCCCATGTCTCTTACACTGTCAACTTTCAGTGGCTTGGTGTTGGGAAAGGGAGTTTGAGATGTTCTCCATAGAGGTGAATAAGAGTTTGGTAAGCCATAGGCAAAGGTCTCCCTTATGGTTAACTGAAGACTTGTGAAAATTTGGGTATGAATCAGAGAAAGTAGTACATTTTAGTTATATAAATTGGCTATCAGAGTACAGATGAAGAAGAGTTCATATACCTTCCCTGAGAAATTAATAGTCTAGAGGGGATAAGAAATATGTATAACAGCATCTTGGTAAGTCTTGTGCTGTTATATGAACAAGGCACTATGGGAACACAGAACCAGTTGGACCATATGCAGGGAGGGAAGTCTTCACAGAGGTGGTGACATTGAAATAGAGTCTTGAAGAAGGCAGAAGTTTTCCATGTTAGAGAAAAGGAAGAAGGGCAATCCGTGTAGAAGAGTTAAGCTAAGTCAAATACCTGGCTATTTTTTCACAAGACACTCAATCTGATACAACTCCATTTAATACAATCAAAATCAACTTTCTCTTTTTCTTGCATGTCTTCACCATATTCTTTTTAAGAAGCATATGCACAATTCCTTGAACAAGAAATATCAGACAGATATTTTCATCTTAGTTGAAAAACTTTTATTTTTGATAACTTTCCTGGAACAGTCCTCTGGAGAGAAGATGAAAAGATGCTTCCAGCTGTGCTTGGCAAGAATGTGAGGTGCTGAGTTGCCTGTGTGTTTGAGAAATAGCAGCTAGCCATTCTCTGGTTAAAGCGACACCAGTGTTCAAGCAGGTTGGTGCAGTCTCAGAACAAGTGGCAACAGCCCAAGGCTAACTACCCTTGCTGGAGAAGGTTAGTTTCCTCAGGGATAGCAAAGTTTTCCTTTGTTAAAGGGAGGGAAACAGCATCTAATAAATCAAGGAGAAGAGAGGGATTGTTCAATCCTGTACACAGCTCTCTCAATGTTTGTTGCATCGTTCACTGTTACCCTTTGGACTTTGAAGTGCTTCAGCTTCACTTAAAAAAATACTGTTTGTACCTTATTCTGCTCACCATTTTACCCTCCTCCTTGAGGTTTAGCATAAAGGGACTTGTAGGCCTAGGTAGTGCTTTACTGCCTCCTGCTAAAGGAGAAAAATAACTGTGCCTCACCCTAGTATCCCCTAGTTAGCAACACCCATTCCAAATTCAGCCAAGGTGAGGAATGATGAGAGCAAACAAAAGTTCAGAGTTCAAGCACTTTGGAGGTCGTTCCCTTTTACCTGAAGTTTTAATATTCAAACACACACACACACACACACACACACGCACACATATATAATGTGTTCTTTACCTTTTTAAATTATACTATAAATAATCATATTCTTTGAGGAAGGTGCAGTTCTTGGATTTTCCCCATGATGTGGGCTTAATAGTTCCTCAGATGTAGTATCCTTAGAAAGAAAAAGTTAGGTTAAAATATACTTAAAATTTGTATAAGAAAGAGGGTAAGCAATTTTTTTTTAAATCTGTGTTGGCTTTCATATTCCTTGAGTTCTCTTTGTCATATTAACCCTTTGTGTACATCATACTGAAAATCTGCCCTCCTCACAAAGGATTGGTATTTGGGAATAAGATAATTTGAATCACGTTGCAGTTGCTTATTTACTTAAAAAAAAAACTCATCTGATTCATGTAATCCAGAAATATAGTCCATTTCAGTGAAATTTAGAAGGTAAGACATTCTGCACATCTAAGTCCTTTTTGGTGGTGATGATCTGATGATAACCCAACACATTGCTTCATTGTTCCTGGATCCCTTTAGGCCCTTCAGGGATGGCATATAGTGTTGGTGTCTGGAAATGCCAGAGGCATTCCTTTTTGGTCTTTTAATCCTCCTTATCTTCCACCTGTTCTGCTTCAGAGGGGATCACTCAACAGAAGTTTATTGAGCAGCTGTTCTGTGCAAAGCAGTGGTGGGTGGGGAGTGCCAGGGGCCGGGAAATGAAACAGAGAGGTTAATTCCCTGACCTCAAAGCACTAATTAGCTTATAGAAATAAGATTTCAGTGCCCAAAAGTATATTAACAATTTAAGTACCAAATGAGTAACACAGCAAATAACTTCTTTCTTTCAGAGAGAGTTAGTTGACAACAAGCAAGGAAGGTACCTTGGTAAGAAACTTACTTGTTTTGAGCTTCAAGAATGAGAAGGTTTATGCGTGCTTTTTCCGGAAACCTACAACTTCTCTGATAACGAAAAAAAAAGAATGAGGAGGAATCCACGAAGAAGAGAGGAGGACTGAAACAGTGTAGATAGGAATGGCATCAGAAATAAAAGCTTGTGAGTCCAATCCCTAAAGATGAGGAATTTAATCTCTCTTCCTCATTCAACAGTGATTTCATAGATGAATGAGAAAGACCAAACCTAGTCATGAAGGCTTGCTTTTTACTTTCTGTCTCTTCAATTTTTCAAGAAACACTAAAACTCACACCTAGGAATATTTTGACATGCTTGGAAACCTTTTCAAAAAATAACTCCTGTGCATGGTAAGACGTTACTAAAATCAGATTTTTTTCCCATGGAGATGACAGCTGCAGAACTTTTCATTCACACCCTGAAACTCGTGCAGAGAGCAGCCAAGATCTTTCCTTCTTCAGCACATCTCTGCACCATTCAGGGAACTTGAAAGGAACACGGCAGGTTCCCAGGAGGAATCTCTCAACCTCATCACATCTTCCTGGCCCATTTCAAGAACACTTTTTGATTGAATTAACATAATGCCTTTTTTTTGTTTTTATCAATTTGCAGCACAAATCAAGGGGGAAGGGTGGAATTCTGTATTATCTTGTGCTTTTGACATAATCATAAAAATCACAAACAAGTACTGCCTGGAGCCAAGCCTCTGAAGTAACACATTTTGGATTGCAATAAGGGAAACTGCCTTCCGTTAGATATCATAAAGAGTGCTTGGCCATTGCAGCTATTATATGGAAGTCCGGAATACATGCCTCTCTTGATTGCTCCTTTCAGCTTCTGCTATCAATGGTGTCATATCTGGCCCCCCAGTGCCCCTTGGCTCCCCATGGCCTCTTTTGGGGATCCCCTCCACTATTCAAAACCTTCATCCCAATCCTCCACCAGTTGTCAACAGAGGAACGTCTTAACTCTCTAGCCTCTTTCGGTAGTAGACTTTATCCATAAGCTGCATAGTAAATAGTAAGGATTCAATAAGACAGAACAAACAGGTTACAGATTCAAGCCTCTAGCACTGCACAGAAATACATGGCATTAGAAATAAACAAAGGCTTTTGTAGGAATTGAAGGATAATTCCCCAGTACTTATAGACTGGAATTTTGAGCAGGGACATAAGGTCAAGACTTAGAGATGAAGAGTCTAGAGAGGAGGAAGCAGACGTCTAAGAACATACAAACCTTGAGACCAAGAACAACATGTGTCTTGCAACAAGAGGTCCCCATCTTGTTTTAAGTATGGCCCCAACTTCATTTTTAGTGGGAAGACTAAACATCACAGTCAAGGGGGTAGCCCAATGCCGGCAGAATACGGTAGGCATTCTTCCTCCTTCCCCTAACACAATTTTGTCTTGATCAGCATCACTTCTGAGTCTGGATATGCTACATGTCCTAAAGGCATCTAGTTTATTGCCTGGGACACAGTCGTTATTTGAAAAGTGATTCACGAGAAAAAAAAGGCTAAAGAAAGCTAAGGGTATTTGCATACGACCTTGAATGTCAGGATAAGAAGTTTGCATTAATAAGAGAGGTTATGGGAAGCTCCATGCCATATTCCTTAACATAACTTTTTTGTTTTTGTCTGCAAGGAGGATTAATAATAGTACCATTTTATAACAGAAATATAAGTTGTTCTGGCTCAGATTCAGCCTCTGATTCCTCGGGAGGTTTTTCACACCCTCTCCCCTGCTTTCCAGCTGAATTGACAGAAGGACAGAAGGATTAAGGAATCAAGTCGTTTATCTGAGAGCTTCCCCATGGGGCACTTTCTCCCAGGTGTCCCTGCTTAGAGCTTATATAATCAGGAACATTTTGCCTGCCGTGAGTATTGCTATAACTGGGATTGTTTGAGTCAGTGGGTGATGGTGTCAGGACAATTATAGCCAGGTGGTGTGTGATCTTAAAGACATAGTTAGGGCCCCAGGCGACCTGGAGACAGGGCGCCTTCCATAGCTTTGCAATCTCACTTTCTGAAGGGAGGTGGCACCACTTACCCAATAGGAGCAAAAGTGAATTCTGGCACTTTGGCAGGAAAAAAAAAAAATCAGAAAAAAAACCCACTCCATATCTCCAAATTAATCTTTTCTCATGTGGCCCTTTGTGTTGCATTTACTTTTGTTTGTTTCTTTGTTTTAAAATGTAATTAAACCAAAACTATGAGACTTAAACATGTTTTTTCCTGCTAATCTCAAAAAAATAGCAACAAAGTTACTTTTTAACAAGCAATGAAAAGGAGAATAAATTGCCTGTATTTCTTTCCATTTTTCCTAAACATATTTTTCTATTTTCTCTATGTCAAACTTGAGATGAAAAGAAAGCTGTGAAAAATGTATAACTTGTGTCCCAACTGTGTCCACCAATTCTAATATAGGAGAATCCGTTTGAAACTGGCTCTCAGTTGAATTTTAGGACGCAGAATTACACCTGCAGAGAAGATCAGAGGTCCTTTCTTCCCTCCCTACTCTATCTTCACTGTTCTTAAAATTAAAAGATTAAATACAAAATTTTTTTAAAATGCAAGCTTTTTGAAAAAGATTTCAAATTATACTGAAGAATATCAAGAGAGAAAAATAAAAGCTCTTCTCTGACCATCTCAGATCCTACTCTCCTCTCAAGCGGAAGCCACTGTTAGCAGTTCAGAGTACACGTTTCCAAACCTTTTGCTCTGCCCTTACAAACAAAAATATGCATTTACACACTTACTCACAGAAGGCTTTTTTAGTTTTCATATTTCAGGGTCATACGAGAAATATATGTCCTGGACATTGCTCCCCGTCAATGCATGTAAATATATGTAGGTTCCTTTCAAATTCAAAGTCAAGTAAAATTTGAAGATTTATTGGAGCTGCCTCCTGAGTTTGTGAGTTCCAGATTGGGGTGGAGAAGTGACTGAGATGAAAAAAAATTTTTCTATCACAGCTCTGTGGCTTGGTTCTATGGCTAGATGAGCCTCTAAGGAGCTGAGAGCCAACTCCCACCATGCTTCATTTTTCTTGAACAACTTGCAAAGTAGCAGACTCTCAGAGCTTTCTTATTCCCAGTTTGAAAAGAACATTTTCCTCAAAGCCCTAGCTAACCTGCCCGACCTGGCCAAGGTGGTGGAGCTCTGCTTACCGCTGGGCTTTGCAGGACTGGGTGTCAGGGATTCTGGTGCACACACACACACACACACACACACACACAAATTACAGAGCATTGCCTGGGTTCACTTACTCAGACATTCGTTTATTCACTCGGTAAAAATATATTGAGGATTTTCTATTTGGCAGGCATGGAGCAGAGTGCTAGAGATAGAAATGTGGAACAAACAGACATGAATTATCCATGACCAAAGGACATTGCACATCACTGAGGGGTACAGACAAAGAAACAGGCCTGTGCAATGTAATGTGATGAGTGCATTGACAAGTGAGGTGTAGAAACGCTGGAGGCAAGTTTGAGCAGGTGAGGGGAAGTTTCCTGAACAAGGAGACAGCTAATCTAACTACTGAAGGATGATTAGACATTAGTCAGGGAAAGGAGAGGTGTGGAGGAATGGAATATTCCAGAAAAGAG
This sequence comes from Myrmecophaga tridactyla, assembly GCA_004026745.1. Classification (NCBI taxonomy): domain Eukaryota; kingdom Metazoa; phylum Chordata; class Mammalia; order Pilosa; family Myrmecophagidae; genus Myrmecophaga; species Myrmecophaga tridactyla. The sequence continues at coordinate 63,102 of PVIY010002478.1, forward strand.
GATACAGCATGCGAAAGGACCAAAGTGCCTGCCAGGTGCTGGCAGAGTGGGGCCAGTGGTTCCTGGGAGAGAGAAGCAGAGAAGATCACAGTGGTCTTAAAGGTCTTCTAAAGGAGTTTGAGCTTTACTCTGAGAGTAATGAGGAACAAGTGAGGAATTTTAAGTGACATGGTATGGTTGCGTTGATACGATGGAGAACAGATGCAAGGAGGCAGAGAGACCCTTAGGATGTTGTTGTGAGCACTGGGGTGAGAGATTTTGGCAGCTTAAATAGGACAGTGGCAATAGGGCTGGAGGGATGTGAGGTTCCAAGAGGTATTTCTTGCATCCTGTGAGCAAGATTGTGCAATTGCATAAACCATGGGCAAAGAAGTTAACTCTGACATGGCATGAGTGGTGTAGATATTAGAAAAAGATCTGTCTCTGGGGATCTATACACATGTGCAGTTTTTGGTTTGTTTTCAAGAGATAATTGCACCCTAGGCTGGAGCTTGCTCACCCCATCTTTTGGACTCAGAGCACAGAGCCTGGTCTATTTTCTACATGACTGGGCTTTACTTCAGAACTGACGAGTCATATATCATTCTGATTGATTTTTTTTCCTTTTTTTTCCCCTTGTCAAATAAAAGGGGTGTATGTGTGTGAAATAGATATTGCTATGAGACAACATCATTGTGACTCAACCCAAATATGCAATTATTAGGAGCCCAGTCCAGCTCTGCCATTCTCCTCCTCTTGTTTTGTCTCCTTGGAGCTGAGATAGAAAAAAGGTGTGTTGCTTAAGGTCAGCCAGTGAGTAAGGGGCAGAGAAAATTGATAAGATGTCCAGGCTTGAAACGTCTGGTCTCTCTCTGTCAGAGAGAATGGTAAGTAAGGAACACACCAGAGTTATGGAATGACCAGCCAGTGCCCAGAGCAGTGGGGTGAGGCTAAGCCCTAAATTGCCCACCAAAGCTTTCATTAGCTCCAAATTCTTGAATTTATTTTTACCTGTGTCTTTTGTTTTAGGTTCCTTTCTTCTTAGTGCTTGTCAAACCAAAAGCATGAGTCTAAAGACCTCAAGGCAAATACATTTTTTATTAAAGTGGAAAGGTGCGGAATGAAGACTGTTGTGTTTGTGTATATGTACATTTTTAAAAGCAACCCTTTGTGAGGATAAGTGGATTCAGGAGAGTGGATAGGATTGTATCAACAATGAAATATACTACACTTATTCAGACTACAGTTTTTCTCCTCTGGAAAATCTTTTATTTTCTTTTCAAGCCTTATACAACTCTTATCTTCATTCAGTTCTCCCTGGTAGTTCTAAGAAATTAGGATCTTCTGATAAAACAATCCTTATATGTGTTTTCTTAACCCTCAAATGAACATATGCCTATTAAGGTTTTAAAAGAATTCTGAGAATTTTTTTTTAATAACAGTAAAATCCCATAGAAAAGCTGTAGATGGGCATGTCTTGATGATCAGCTCATCTTGGACTCTAGCAAACCTCCACTGAATCCTTTCTGGAGAATGATTGTTGAAGAGATAAAGTGCTGGCTAGAGTTAAAGGTAATAGAAGGGATTATAAACATAGAGGTAGTTAAATTTTTTAAAAAAATTGCTTCTGAGAGGGGTGCAAGGGTAGTTCAATGATAGAATTCTTGCCTGCCATGCAGGAATCTGGGGTTCAATTCTCGGCTCATGCAATTCCCAAAACAAACAAACAAGCAAAACAAACAAACAACCCCCCCCACACACACACACAAATTCAAAAAATGGTGCTGCAATAATGGGATACTGACAGGGAAAAAGAATAAAATGTGACGCCCCCCCCCCATACAGCATACTATATATATAAGTATATATTTCTGCACCTTCCAGTTTGCTGCAAAAAGAAGGTATGGGGTATGTGTGTGTGTGTGTGAATGTGTGTATGTGAAATGAGAAAAAATACCAATGTATCAAAATGGACAGATCATTTTGTTGAATATAACTGAACTCCTGAGTATTTGGAGATAACAGGCTGCATAATTTTTCGCTGTCATGCATTATGGTAATGTGACTGTCCTCTATTATGTGTTTCCACTGAGACAGCTGCTTTACTCCAGCTTAACTTTTGCCCTAATGTCGGCAATAGGGAACTAGGCAACTATAGTCTATGTTGACCAATTTGACCACCATCACAAATCATTACACAGTATTATTCTTTTTTAGCACTTGATCTACAATTTATTTATTTCCTTCATGTTCTGTAAAATTTAATTATAGACTGGGGTCTAAGTTAGCTATACTTCTTCCTTCTTATAAATCCAAATCCAAATCATTTGCATTAAATTAAGCTTTTAGGTACACATACTTGTGTTAGTTTGCGTGCTACCAGAATACGATATACTAGAACTAGAATGGCTTTTAAAAAGGAGAATTTAATAGATTACAAGCTTATAGTTCTAAGCCTATAATATTGTCCAAACTAAGGCATCCAGGGAAAGATACTTCAATTCAAGGAAGGTTTATGGGTCAGGAACACCTCGGTCAGTTGGGAAGTCACATGGCTGGCATCTGCTGGTCCCTTGCTCCTGGGTTCCATTGCTTTCAGCCTCTGTTCCTGTGGGGGTTCCCCGCTTTGCTTCTCCAGGACTGGCTTTCATCTCTTGGCTTCCCTTGGCTCTCTCCACATTCTGGCTTCCTTAACATCTCATGGCAACATCTTGTGGGCTCCGAGCATCTCCAAATATCCGTGTCTGTGTACACCAAGTTTTGGCATCTGTGTTAGCTCTGCTCTGAAGTTTCTGTCAGCTCTGTTGTCTCTGTCAGCTCTCCAAAATGTTTCCTCTTTTAAAGGATTCCAGTAAACTAATCAAGACCCACCTGGAATGGGTGGAGTCACATCTCCATCTAATCAAAAGTCCACACCTATAATTGTGTGTGCCACATCTCTGTGGAGATAATCTAGTCAGAAGTTTCCATCCTACGGTATTGACTCAGAATTAAAAGAAACAGCTGCCTCCCCAAGATTGGAGTCAGGATTAAAACATGACTTTTCTGTGGTACATAATATTTTCAAACCGGCACAATACTGAACACTTGAAATATGAAGAAACTTCTTTCATCCATGCATTCATTCATGGGTGCAATAGATATTTGCTTAGCCATTATTTTATACCAGACAGTGCTTTAAGTATTGGAAATAAAAAGGTTAGCAATACAGACTAGGAGGAGAAAATATTTTTACCTAGAATGCCTAGAAAATACTAGTCAGATTTGAGGAAAAAATCCTTTCTTTATATTAAAGATAGATTTTTTCCAATTGTCTATACAGCTCTTTTAGAACCCTGATAAAGTTTTATTTTCATGTATTATAGTTTGCCTTCTGAATTTTAAAAAGTTCTTGTCTTTAGGGTGATGTGTTTTCAGTACTTTCTCCTTAATGTCTTAGGAAAAGAAAATAGGACCTCTATCTCACTCCCTATTCAAAAATTAACTCAAAATGGATCAAAGACCTAAATATAAGAACCAGTACCATAAAACTGCTAGAAGAAAATGCAGGGAAACATCTTCAAGATCTAATGAAAGGCAATAATTTCTTAGACTTTACACGCAAAACACAACCAACGAAAGAAAAATGATAAATGGGACGTCCTCAAAATCAATACTTCAGTGCTCCAAAGAACACTGAAAAATGGTGAAAGGACAACTGACTCAATGAAAGAAAATGTTTGGAAACCACATATCTGATAAGGTCTTTATATCAGTACATATAAAAAAAATCCTGTAATTCAACAGTAAAGAGACAACCCAATTTTAAAAATGGAAGTGATATGATTAGACATTTCTCTAAAGAGGAAATACAGATGGTTAAGAGACATGTGAAAAGATGCCCAACTTCACTAGCTAATAGGGAAATGCAAATCAAAACCACAGTGAGATATCATCTCTGTAAGTGTTGGAGAGGATGTGGAGAGATTGGATCACCTATTCACTGCTGGTGGAAATGTAAAATGGTAGAGTTGCTGTGAGGATGATTTTGGTGGTTCCTCAGGAAGCTAAGTGTAGAGCTGCCGTATGCTCTGGCAATCTGCTACTAGGTATATCTACTCAAAATAAATAAAAGCAAAGATGTGAACAAACATTTTTGCACACTGGTGTTCATGGTGGTATTATTCACAATTGGCAAAAGATGGAAGCAACTCAAATTTCCATCAACTGATAAATGGATAAACAAAGTATGGTATATATATATACAATGGAATATTATTCAGCAGTAAGAAGGACTGAAGTCCTGAAGAATGGGATGACATGGATGAACCTTGAGGACATTATGTTTAGTGAAATAAGTCAGACACAAAAGGATAAATATTTTATGATCTCATTGATATGAACTAATTATATATATAAACTCATAGACATTAAATATAGAATATAGGAAACCAGGATATGTCAGAATGAGGCTAAAGAACGGGGAGTGGTTGCTTAATATGTACAGAATTTTTAACTAGGGTGAACCTAAAGGTTTGGAAATGGGTAGAAGTGACGATAGCACATTATTGTGAGAATAATTTACAGTGCTGAATGGTGTGTCAAAGTGGTAGAAAGGGGAAGTTTAGAGCCATGTATGTCACCAGAAGGAAAGTTAAACATGGGAAATGTATAAGACAGGGAATCTTCTGGTGGACAATGTCCATGATTAACTGTACAAATATGAAATAGTTCTTTCATGAAGTAGAGCAGATGTATGACATTAGTATAAGGAGTCAATAATAGAAGGGTGTATGGGAAAAATGTACCTATTGCAAACTATGGACTATAGTTAACAATAATTTAATACTTTTTCATCAACAGTTGCAAATATACCACATCAACACTATGGGTCAATAATATGGGGAGGGGTGAAGTGCATGGGGGGATTAGGGTTTTCTTTTTAATTTTTATTTCTTTTCTAGGATAATGAAAAAGTTTTAAATTCTATCATGGGACTGTATGCACAACCGTGTAATGATACTGTGAACCAGTGATTGTACACTTTGGATGGTTTGTATGCTATGGGAATATATCTCAATAAAATAGTACTAAAAAAAAAAGAATTCCCATGCATCTGGACAAGCACAAGAGTACTCTGTATTTTGGATTCTAGGTTCTAGAAATTTCTACAAATTTCCCCCCAACTATCTCAGTTGCACTACTTCCATGATTGACTTTCTGTCTTATTCTCTATTTCTTCCCTAAGTTATTAAGTTCTTTCTCTCTCCCCCTGGAAAATCCGGGCTTAGCCTATGTGCTGGTATGAAAGAGTAAACAAGTGTTAGTGTCAACTAAAGTACAGGTGATGATTTTCTTTTATCCTCTTACTTTTGCTCCATTGCTAATAGCTATGTAACTATATATACTTCTTAAGTTCTCTGGCCTATGGCTTACTCATACAATTATGCAATATCTCCTATGAAGATTGAGATAGTATGTGAAAAAAAAATCACTAACACCATTCTTGCCACCCTTCCCACACTTGGTTCTCACCATCGTCTCTATGTATCTATGCCTGCATCCCTCCTGCCTGCTCCAAACTCAGGGTGCCATGTTTTGACTGCTGCTGCCCCCCATTACATAGAACTTGAGCCCCTTTTTTGCTGGAGCCTATTGCTCAAGCAGCTTCCTAATTGACTTTCCATACTTGACAGGCCAAAATCTTCTCCAGATAAATCTTAGTCTCCTATGTTGACCTGTTCTGCCACCTACAAAACCAGTTCTGATAGTCAAGTCAGTGTGCTACCAAGAAATTTAGCTTTTGAAATATCTGGGCTGCATGCTGGTGATAAGCTTGACCTTATGGCAGCCTTTCATTAAGCCAGAGTGGCTCCCTGGTCAAAATGATCTCTTCCACCTCTAGCCATGGTGTCTGGAATTTCTTCAATATAGGCTCATTCTTTGGTTCCTTAAATGTTACTAGGTTTCTGGACTCTCCTTTTAAACCTCAAATACTCGTGGTTAGCACCTTAAATCATCACCAGTTGGCAACTGAGATAGGCTAAGCTGAGCTTAAAATCTTGCAGAAGTGGAGCATAGCTTGAAGCTGGAGAGAAGAGGATGTCAGATGGGGAAACAACACCAGAGCAAATTTATTTTTGCGTTGCAGTTTTGCCAAGGGCTGGCCTGCTCTAACCGTGAGAATTTTTTCTGCTGCAATAAAGCCCCAGCTCTGTGTACCTTGGTTGAAGAGGAAAAGGAACAGTCATTTTCTGCCTGTTTCCCAACTTGATGCCCTGATGTGCATCATGAAGCATTATCGGGTGAGAATTAGGTAATTAATTCATGTTGAACCTTGGGAAAGTATTTCTGACTATGTAGACTGGGGATTGATGAATACAAAGTCCAGAAGGAAGAGGGCAAAGTATCATCGAATGAGTGATTTGTGGCAGAAATGGTTGAACCAATAGTCATTCCCTGACTGGGGTTTGTGGCTCTGATACACCTGTGCTTTCTCTTATTTCCTAAATTGAGTTCAGCGGATGTGATAGGAGTGAATAGCTCCCTTATCCAATTATTTCAATAAACCCATGTCACTTCAGCATGTGATGCTTGTGTATGCTTTTTTATGCAGTGCAATGTCTTCCTGCTACTCAAACCATTAGGTAGCCATAGCGCTAATATATGGGATTCTCACAGTTTGTCTTCCATATCAGAAATGCTGTGCAAAATCCCAACAGTTGGCTGCAAAGCCTGCCCTGAAGATCAAACAAAGGATACAAGCACAAGTTAACAAGTGCTCAGCAGATTGTTTGAGTTTATATTACTTCCCTAGAGTTGCCTCTCAGAAAGGGATCCCTCTACAAGATGCTACTGCCACGTACCTTTGGGGAACTCTCTTGGGCCACTATCTAAACCAACATTGCAGACTAAACTGGAAAAAGGAGTCCATGGCAAGTCACCTGGAAAGAGGCTGGCTCCACTATTCACTTTAGCTGGGATTTATAATGCTTTATTGGTTCTGAATTAAAGCACCTCTAGCCACCCTGCTCTAGATGTGCACTGCCTTAGCTGATCTCAGGCTCACAGTGCACGTATGATCTCAGCCAGCCTTATTCATTTCGTTGAAATTTATCCCTCTTTTAAACTTTTGCCCAGTTTCCTAAAAGTACATTCTTTATTGCATATGCTTTTAAAAACTGTCTACTTTGTAGTTTTATTTTGTTTGTAGCCTCATTGCGTTTTCATCTCTGATTAGTAGATATATGTGTCATCTCTTGGAAATGAGGCATGTATTATTTTTTCCTCACTGGGGTGATGTCGTAGGGATGGAGCCCGTGGCGTCACTCTGGCTCTGAGAGTGTAGTGTCCTTCCCACTCGCTCTCGCCCCCACCCTTCTTGTGATGTTGCTGAGTCTGGCTAATTTAGATCCTTTCTCTAATTTAAGTAGCCTGTGTCTAACTTGGGTTGAGACTGTCTGATACTTACACTTACAGAGCTCAGAGCAGTGCTACCCACTGAATTTTTTCTGGATGTTACAGTGGTGCCTGGAATAGGAAGTACGTCAGGGTGCTTTCAGCAGCAAGTACCTGGGATTTTGCTGCATCTCCAAATATCTTCAAGTTTTGATGCTCAAAGAACCGAAGGATAAATAGGTTTTTATCATATATTTCTCTTATTATCAGGGAGGAGATTTTTTTCCAGAAGCTTCCCACTATCTGCCCACCTTCAGAAGAAATCCTTTCATAGTCATCCCTAAACCAAGTCATTGGCATGAGATTACCATGATTAGTGTAGCTCAATCATCCATTTCCTTGGACTGGGCCCATCTTCTTGAGTACAGGAGAAGATGTACTCCATGTCAGAAATGCTGCGCTTGTTAGCACCTTAAATTACCATCAGTCAGTAGCTGAGATGGGTTAAGCTGAACTTAAGGTCTTGCAGAAATGAAGCACAGCTTGAAGCTGGAGAGCAGAGGATATGGGATGAGGAAAAAGCACCAGAGCAAGTTTATTTTTGCATTGCAGTTTTGCCAAGGGCTGGCTTGCTCTAACCCTAAGAGCCTGTCTGCTACAATTTCTGAGCAAAATGAGAATTCAGTTGGTTAAGAGATGGAGAAGAATAGACCTGGGATAGATCACGTGCTACTAGCATTTGCCACACGAAGAATCCCAAGTGAATTTTTAGGTACTCTGAATGTCATTTGCAAGGGTCTAAGCAGAGTTTGTTTCTAGTCTGAGAACTTTTTCAAATAACCATATTTTCTTTATTAGATTCCATTCTGTACCCCAACTCTTTCACCACATGTGGAGAGCAAGCATTTGTGAATGTAGGGGAGTCCTAGAAGTGAAGGTAGGGAAAGGGCATACCCAAAAGTTTCCCTCATTAGTGGAGTAACCATATAATTTATAATTGAAACCAGGACATTTTTGAGAGTAAAAGAGAACATTATGAATAATGTTCAACAGGTATACATTTGTACTATCCTGGACAAACTGAAATGTATGGTCACTCTACTTATCAGGCTAAAGCAAGTTTTATATACAGAATTTTAATTTAACAATGTCATAGAAGAACTAAAGTTTTACATTTCCTTCGGTGGAGGAAATGCCACATTTATTTGAGATCATAGAAAAGTCCAAAATTTATATGGAAAATGTTTATGTTTACTTTTGTTTAAATCCTAATTCTTTCAAGATGTGAAAAATTAAGACTTTATATGTAAAAAAGTGCAATTAATTTTTTTAACTGCTCAGTTCTTATAGCTCTTACGGCATGAATTTGGAAAGAATGTTACCATAGATGAAATAAAACTATTGTCTGCTGGTTTCTGTTGTTGAAAAGTTTCATTGTCCATCCTTTATTTTATAGATAAAAATAAAGTCTTGACTGTGCTAAGTCTTCGTCTAAGTTTTGTCTAGTCTGTCAAGGTGTATCCATTTTGATATCCTTGTACTAAAGATCTTTTTGGTCTTATCTGTTGATGGAGGGCTGTAAAACATCTTTTTGTGTGGTAGTAACCAAAACAAGAAGAGTTTCCATAGGCAAAACCCTGTTCAATTTCATAAACTAAACCTAAGAGGTCTTATGCTGGAGGATGGGGAGAACCAGTGGTTTTGCCCTAAAAGGAACATTCCAGGATACTCTCTCTCCCATATGCAGTTAAATTTTGTGTTTTGCTCCAGTGCTTACAGAATGTTCCCTACTGTGAGTCACAGTAAAGGAGAGCCGTTTCATTGAAACAGAGCACTGAATCTGTTTTCGTGACTGCAGCCAACCATCTCATGTGTCTGAAAGGAGAGACACAAGATAGAAAGAAAGACAGGAAAAAAAAGAAAGAGGCCTCCCTCAGCACACTCACATCTCTCATGGGTATTTTCAAAATCAATTGTTGATCTTGAGACAGCAAGGAGAATCATTTTGAAAGGCCCAGATCCTACCTCCTCTTCCACTCATTTGTAACTAAATACAGATGTAAAAATTTTATGGATAGTAAAGAGATGTGCTTTCCACTTTGTCATCTTTAGTCTCACTTTCAGGGCACTTGAGAAAAGGGTCTAGTTTTTTCCATAACTTTTTCTTATTAGTCCAGCGGGCCCTTTGTTAAATGATCTAATAAACTGTAATTGATACTAAGATGCTGCTTTGCTCTCTCAATTAAGGTTATGTTGATAGATCTTGGATCCTAGAAACAAATTGCTAATAAAGATCAGCTTTTTATCAAGAGTTACCAGAAATCTCTTATTTCTGGGCAAACTTCTATTGCCTTGTAAAAGTGATATTTCTTGATCTGCAGATCTGCTAATCAGTGAGTTGCATTTGGTCTAGGCTGTCAGAAAGAATGGTTTACCCCCCAAGGTCTTGATGAGAGTATTATCATTTCGATGGCAAATGAGGCATGAAAAACACTGTCACAGAGCTCTATGACCTGAAATGAGGATATAAAGCCCCTCACCTCTGGGAATGCCATTGTTTCCAGTATTTCTGAGTTCATACAGTTGTTTGTTGCTCCCAAGGAACATTTCATTTGATCAAAAACTGCAGAAAAACAGATGGACCTTGTGGATTGATATGAAATTTGTAACAGCAACTCTACTGCTAAAACATCCCCAGCAGCCTTTAATTAATTATCCGACTGATCTTTGCATTTGTTTCCTGATGGATGGATAAGAAAGTGTGCACAGAACAAACTTAAAACTCTGATAGAAGATAAAAGATCCACCTTTCTAAAATCCATGTGCTAGAAGAGCTAGATGTTTCTTGCACCTTATTCTTGACCCACAGTCAACATCCAGAAGTCATGTAACAACATAGGGGATGCATCCAGGAGTAGTGGTTTTCTTTGGCATCACTCTTTAAAGCTCTGCACTATCAGACTTGTGGAATGGGTCTGAAATTTAGGCATAGCATTTAAATTTAAGACTTGTTACTTCCCTTATTTCTGCAATCCAACCTTAAATCATTTCTGGTTCTTTTGTGCTAGTCTGGCAGGAAATTCATTTTGGAGATTAGTCTTCATTGAATTTAAACACAATTCTCTAAGCTTATGTGATGGCAGAAAAGCTTGGGAAAAAGAATAGATCTTAGTCCATGGTGGAGTCGCCTGTATTGTAGCTGCTTTGGCTCTCGATGCTTCTGTTATGCACAAGGGGGTGTCCTTTATCTCAAGCTTTATCATCCCAGATGGGTTGAGTGATGCTTTCCACTGTCAGTCAGCTTCCTGTGAACCACTCACCCATCCTCAGTGCTGCATAGAAGCAAAGCCTTGCCCTCTGTTACCTTGACCACCTTCTCTCCTTCTCCTGGTACAGATCCTTCCATCTCTTTCGCTAAAAGTCCTTGCCTCTGTGTGTCCCCCCAACCCACTATAATCATTCAGCATAATCCCTCCTCACTGGGTATTTAGAAACACAATCCTGGCCACTCTTTTCCTGGGGTTGGAGAAGAAAAAGAAAATGTTAGCACAATTTAGTTTTTTCCTTGATATCTCACTCTATGTTTTTCCTCCAGTTAGGAAGAATGTTCTGGTAGAAAGCTACAAGAAACAAGAGGGTGTTAACAGCACACAGGGTTATACTTCCTGTGCTTCTGACTCTTACTCACCCTGACTTGCTTTTCACATGGGGTATCTCTTAGAATTTAGGGTTGTCGTTTCATTCAGCAGATGTTTTCTGAATGCTTCCCATGGGAAAGGCAGTTGGGAAAGGTAGTCTGATTCTTCAATGAAGCAAATATCCACAGGGACATAGAGGGTGATGCAGGCTTAGGTATGAAGTGTTATAGGAGCCCAAAGAGGGTGTGATTAATTCTATGAGGGAAAAGGGTTGGGTGGCAGTCATAAAAATTTTTACTCGAAGGTCGTTTTGGAACCATGCCTTCAAGGATGAGCAGGATTTTGTTAGGCAGATTAGGAGGAAAGGATATTCTAAGACATGGGTGGGAATATTATGGGAACGTATGTGGTATGTTTGAAAAAGAGGGAGTCAGTATACATTTTTAGATTATAGGGTGGGTGAAAAATAGTAGAAGATGAAGAAAAGATAGCTTAAAGCCATATTGTAGAGAAATGTGGAAATACCTATTCTGGGTCAGTCCTGAACTAGTTATTTTTGATACATCATCCTATTGACTCTAAACGGAAACTACACTTGTGACATAGTGAATGAACCTGAAAATCAAACTATAATAACTCTTCAAAAAAAAATTTAGAGGTCAGAATTAAAGCCTTGTATTAAATTGAAAATTCCTGTTCTTCTCACTATACTGTGCTATAAAGAGAAATGAAGAGTGCTTGGAGGCTTGGAGAAAAAAACATAATTTTGTGGTCCAGGTAGAAAATTGGTTGGAATTCAAAGACTGGATACTGCATGTCCATGGCAATGCAGGAAGGAGTTGATGAAATGCTAAAAAAAGAGGGATCTTAGTGGAAAATAGGGACACGTCTACAAAAGATTGATGATTGATTCATCTATCATTGGTTAAAGGGGATAAAAACAGAATAATATTACTTCTAAGGTTCCTGGTTTTAGTGTCTGGATGGTACAATTCCCAAAGGTGAGTAAGAAGGAGGAACAACATATTCTGGAGAAAGGACGATGAGTTCATTTTTAGCTACTTTGAATTTTAAGTGCCCAGAAGTTGTCCAGCAGACAGCTACAAATTTTGGTCTGGTCAGGAGGAAAGTTAGGGCCAGAGATCCATTTGTGATTCATCAACATGGTAGTTTATTCAGAATGACCTTTCCTGAAACACAAATCTTATTCATGTCACTCCATGACATTCTCATTGCCTACCACCAAAATCTCCAAACAGAGAAGTCCCTTCTTTTTCTTTGGGAAGACTAAATAGGCATTAGAGACCAGAAGTGATTTTTCCCCCTTTTTTTTCTTTGGCAAGTAGAATGTAGCATCCCTCCCCTCTATAAGAACATAGAAGATTGTTAAAGAGGTAAAACAACATAAGGAGCTATCAGAAAAGGCTATGTCAAAGAAACAATGCAGAAACTAGGTTTCAGTTAAAATGGGCACCAGAAAAAAGGATAATGGGCCGGGGGCAGGTTCGAAATGGGGAGAGTATGGGATTTAAAAGTTCTCTCCTTTTGATTATATGTCTGCTCATTTCTTTCCTCTTTATTTGTCACCACCCCTACCATTATTATCATCAATTAAATCCCTTTCCTATTTTTTATCTTTCTAGCCTACTATATTTGAAGCCCTCAGAAGGCTTTGATCATTACTGTGGGCCCATTAGCACATAATAGGTATTAGCTAAATATTTGGGGACAGACTTCCCTTCCAATAGTTTTGATCATTTTGGATTAGATTCTCCATTTTCTTACTTCCAGCCTCCTTTAATCCTCTCCTATGTGGCACAATAGACCTCCTTCCGCTATGTCCGCATCGTGAGTAAGTTTTAGGCCTAGAGTCTCTAGATGAGCACTGAAAATAGTGTGCCCTCGTATTTCACCATCTCAAACTTAGTGGCCCTAGATATCTGCATGTAGGAAGGTAAAGTAAGATAACTTGGGGTGAAATCCAACCCAAAATTTGGAGCCAATTTGGGGGGTATAGATATTTTCGTGGGTGTGTTTCTGTTTTTCCCAGAGGAATGAAAGAGAATATCCAGAAGAACACATGCCCAGATTTTTCAGATGTATTTCCTTTTCTTTGTTGCTGGTAGGAAAACACTAATTTAGAGTTCTGCATTTCTAAGGAAATACATAGAGACGAGCAAAACAAAATGAAAAAAAAAGAGATAAAAAAACAAAAATCAATATTTACCTTCCCTTCCTCTGAACAATGGTATAATAAAACAAGTTTTATATCTTTGCAAAGTTGCCATTAAATATGAGAATGTCCTATGGAATTTACCATAATTGAGTGTATTAATAATTTACTTCGGAGAGCCTTCTTTTAACAAGGACAATGAAAAGGCTTATAATATTCACCAAATACAATCTCTTTATGCACAATAACCAGGCATTTTGAGAGACAGTGTATAAGAGTGAGTTCTTATACTTGAACAATGTTAGTTAATGTATATTTTTGTATCTGTTCCCAATTAATAATGGGTACTGAAGTCTAAAATTTAATTGTGACAAAAACTATAGGTGGTTAGGTAGAAGAGTTGAGAGAGAGATCAATTGAGAGAGAGATATGGATCAATTGATCAATGAATAGATAAATTTCCCTTGAAATATAGAGGAAATGAAGAAAAGGGTACTAACTAGAGAATACAAAAGGAAAATAATGAGCCCCTATTCGAAAACTGAATTTGCTACTGATAGCTTGTATTGACCTTGAGTTCAATTTTCCTCAGCTAAAAGACCTTGTAGGGGTCATTTAGTAAAACTTTATTTTACTGATGAGAACACTGAGAACCTTAGAGAGCAGAGTATACCCACTTCCTAAAGTTCGTGTGAGATTTCTTTTCTGATCTGTTTTTATCTATCTTCCAATGTCAATGAACTGGCAGAGGGAATTCATTTATCCTTTCAACTCATTTTTTCTCCTTCACCCGAGGGACTTGATATGGGTCCGACATTGTACTAGGCATAAGGGATACAGAGGTAAACAAGCAGAGTGAGTCCCTGAGATCAAGAAACTTAAAAACTCTTAAGGTAGAGTCTGAAACTCCATGAGGACGCAGACACATGAAGGAAATAATGATAGATCTTCACCAGCATTACAATGGAAATCAGCAGGGTGGTGTGACACATGATACATGTAGGCGGGCTCTATATAGTGTGGTCTTCTCCGAGAACTTGAACCTAGACATAAAGGCAAGTAGTGGTTGGCCATGTGATGAGTGTACAGGCTTTGAGTTGGATTAATGACTGGCAGGTTCAATAAAGGGTAAGGGCTCAGAGGCTGGAGCATATTGAGTGAGAGGAAGAGGGATAGCAAAAAGTTGGTGAGGGAACTGTCCAGAGTCTGTGGAACATTGAAAGCCACGGGAAGCAATTTAGCTCTAATTCTAACAGCAATAGAAAATCATTGGTAGGTTTCAATCAGAGGAATAGCATGATCTGATTTGCATTTTGAAAAGCTTTGTGCTTCATGCTTTACGGAAAACAAATTGAGATGCTTGATGGAAAATGGATTAAGAGGTGTATATTATAGGGGAGAGGAAAAGGAAGAAATGACTTAGACTTGCACCGTTTACTAGTTTGGGAAAGACCAGGGTAGAAGCAGAAATATGTTTTCTTAGGCTAGCATTCATAGTTTATTTTAACTTAGATTGTTTAATACACATAAAAACAGATAGTCTCACCTGGAGCCAAATATATTTCATTTTTGTCTGGACTAATATGAATATGCCAAAGCAATTGATAAAATGTGGACGACATCTTCTTCCCACATTGCAAACAAACAATAATTTTATTTTCATAGTGTTTTAAGGCCGTCTTGGGAAGTGCATATGAGGTGGTAGAATTTGTGAATATGAAAGTGATAGTGGATATGTCACTGTATTATAAATTGTGAGTGTGTGTGTGTGTTTGGGTGCAGTAGTATATCTGAGGACAGGATGAGCCTGTGAACCTTGAAGTAGGCAGCAGTTTAAGAGATTTCTATATATTTAAGGTTGATCTTTTGGAAGCCGCAATGATTTTTTTTTTTTCCCAAAGCCATTTTTAAGGCCTGTAGTTTGTATGCACATTCATGGAATTATAGACAGACAAATTTGGCTTAGAATGAAAATGTTTGTTAGGCATTCATCATCAGGAAACATTTCAGGGAACTTCAAAAATACATTCTTACATAATGGCTTCAGATTTTGCTACTTGGCACATATAGGAAAACATTCAAAAGAGAACCATGCATATCCTGCCAGATATGGAAGACATCAAACTGAAAGGTTTTGCAGCAGCTATGAAGGACATAGTTGCTTTTATAGACCCAAATTTAGGTAGGTCTCTCTGGATAGGCACTTGAAATCAGAACTAATAAATGACAATCTTAAGATGTCCATATCTGTGATAATCACATAGCAATATAATATTCTTTCTCTTAAATGGCATCAAATAGGAGAAAATTTTCCCTAAACCACGTCAATTCTGTTTCTAGCTTATTAACAGCAGAATGATACCCATACCTAAAATCACTTAAAGGAATTAAAAATAAAACTATTATTATTTTATTTTTGGGAAAGGGAGGTAATTTGTGGTAGATGCAGAGGTAGACAAAGTGGGATGATTAAATTCTTCATCCTGTTTTATTCTCAGAGAAAACTAACGTGAGGGCACTGTTAGAAGGAATAGTATATTTAGGCTAAATACATAAATTTTTGAGGTTAACATCACTGAAGCGCCCTCATTTCCCTTATTATTTCTTTCAAAAGCAAGTTGCTGACTAGAATGAAAAGCACGACCATTTCTCTTCAGGTAGAGAATACTATTTCAATGCCCAAAGACATTATTGTTTTGTATAATAGATGCTCAAAGAACGTTACAATGGCTTTAATTGACTTTTCCCTGTTGGTTGCTTATTTCTCAGTCTTTTTCTGTTCAGTGTCAACAAAAGCATAGACTTGTTGAGCCTTATGAGTATCTGTCCACTGATATGTTTAAAATGAGTTGCTATGAGGTGTTAGTTTCAGAAAACCGATTTTTATCAGTTTACCCAAAGGTGATGATTCATTAACCAAACTTAAAAGAAATAGGTCATTGTGTCTCTTTCTGATATATTTCTTTCTTTCTTTAGATTGTATAAGCGCAAGTTTGGAAATAATATTTTCCAAAAGCCTAGGGGAACAAAGAAAAAGCCTTCAGCAGAAGTAAAAAGATTCAGAAATTTGCTAAGGAGTAACATAGGATCAAAATATTGGCAGAGCGTCCTTTTAATATTATGCATGAAAGAAATGACCATTTAAGTAGATCTTCCCCAGCCTTACAGGAATTTGGCAATTTCTTGCTCTAACTGTGATGATATCTGGCCGGTTTTAGTGCCCTGCCTAGAATCCTATAGATAGTGATTTTCTTTTCATAATTCTTTTATAATTTACTTTTCAATCTGTCTGACTTTCTCTTTTTCACACATTATGTATTTTTCAGGTGACCATTTTAGCAATTATTTCCAATGCCTTTAAAATAAGTCAGGTGGTCTCAGTTTCTTATAAGGAGGTTTAAGGAGATTATTAGATATATTTGCAAGTATCAGCTTGTCATGTAAGTTTTAATACTACCTTGAAAATAAACATTGCTCCACATTCCAGGGCATATAAAATAGTATGGTAAGCTAAATCTGTATATATCTATAGTTTTATATAAAGCATAAAAGCTTTTGAAAATCAGGCAGCATGGCTAATAAGATTTGTAAAATAAAAATTCCTTCTGTTATTTGTCACAGAAATTTATGTTTGTGAATTGATTCAAAGAATGTTGTACTTGTAGTAGACAATTATCTGTAAAGTATTGCATTAAGCTAATCTACCTAGGCCTGTTGCAATTGAAAAAGCAATTCAGGAAAATAACAATAAATATCATGGAAATAAACATTTTCACAACACAAGCATGGGCAAAGAAAAGACACATTAAGTTACAAGAGATTTAAAAGAATACAAATATGGAACTACAAAGAACATTTGGAGTATAGTTCTTAGAAACTAATAGTGTTAGGTCAGTTTTCAACCTGGTTTATTCTCTGTACTCTCTAATATCCATTCTTGTGCATCTAAAAAAAAGTTCAGTCATAACACTGCTTTCAGAATGAACTGGATCATCTTCTTCCAGCTAGAAAGTAAGTTCCATGAGGGCACTGATACCATTTATTTTTGTTCTTAACTCACTGCTTCATTCCAGATGCTTAGAATGGTGCATAGCATACAATAAAACTCAATAAATATTTACTAAATGGATGAATGAATTAGCATTTGTTGTTTTGGTGAAAGGTGGTATGGTCTGTAATTGTTAATAGTAATTGTATTCCATAAAGTCCAGTTTCCTCGTTTTGTTCATTGTTCCATGGTTAAGTAAGATATTAATATAGTGAAGAGTGTCTTGGTATTTTGTACTATTTTTACAACTCTTCTGTAAGTCAAAAATAACTTAAAAAAAGGAGGTATGTAAAATTGAGAAGAGAGGAGAGAGAAGAGAGTAGGGATATGAAAGGGTGAGAATCGTTACATCTGTAGAGCAGTATAAAAAGGAAAGTATGGGTAAAGAGGAAAGAATGAACTAATGTGAATGTAAGCAGTTTGCCATTGGAAGGCTAATTGGAGTATGGCTGTTACCTAACCTTTCTTGAAACCATCAGGAAATCTTGAGTTAAAGACACTTACTGTCTGCCATGAAATTTCAACAGTTGCTGTCTCTCACTCAAGTCTTCTCTGCCCACAAATGCCTGAAGGCTGCTGGGGCCAACTGCACAGAGCCCACAAATATAGACCTATCATCCCTACTAAAAGCTGTATTAACAATTTTTAAGATATTATAATGTAATAGCAATTTTTAAGATATTATAACATAACTGGGTAATTTCTTGTATAATCAGAAGACTCAAAAGAACATTGGAAAAAAAGGAGAGCTTTGGAGAGAAAATGGGCAGCCAGCAGAATGATTTTGTGATGGGAACAAATACAAGCTAATCTATCCTCAATGTTCATATAACCTTGTTCCCCATAATGGAGAGAGTATCTAGTATGTGCATGACTAAGTTATCTACTCAAAACTTTCAAAACCAGAATCCCAAAGTACTTATAGTCCATTTTAAGCAATATCCACAAAAACCTAATATAGTCCATTTCTGAGTAATCATTTAATTATGGTATTTTGTCATTTTATTTTTTAAAAATACGCTGAGTACATAAAACATGACTAAAATATCAACAGATTCTTTCTTCCTACACAGAACCATTAATCTTAAATGTTCCAAGAGAAAACGTTTAAAGAGTAACCCTTTTCAGAACTAGCTCTCTTTCTGGAGTTTGAGGCCATTTTTCTTCCCAAACTCCTACTTTCTTTCTTTTATCTTACTTGTCACCTTGCAGTTACCAGCATTCCAGAATGTAGGTGTGGACTGGTCAGAAAGGGAAAGAAGGATGTCTTTTGCATTCAGTTGTGCTGAAGCCTGGCTGGCAGCAGTATTGTAGACAATAGATCCTTCACACGAATAGACTGTTGTCTGTTCCTTCCTTCTGTAATTTTTGGCAGAGTTTTCTGTGTCTAGTTTCTTGAAACTGAATGAATAAACTAGGACATGGTATTAATGTAAAGAATTGGCATCTTTGTTGACTTTTTTCAACAGACTATATATACATTGAAGAACAAAATAAGCAGTTTTAGAAGTGTTGTCTGCATGTGTCTGGGTTTTCAGAGTTTAAAGAATGGAAAATTCAGTACCTTGGGAAAATTCAGGCTAGCCTCTGGACTCCTTAAAGTTCACTTTCTGGAAAAAAAGGTGTCTTGTTAGCCATAAATGGATAAAGTATGAGCAATTGCATAAAACATGCATACTTATTAGCACATGGACCAAAACACAGACCAAAATATACAATGATAAGGTATGAAGTAAATTTCTTGGGCCAAAATATAAGGAGATTTATAGTCAAACTAGGTGAACCCTTCTTTATAGCAGAAAGGCAATGATGAAAATGATTAGGCAAAGAGTAAAAGAGTTGACATCACAATATTCCACCTGGAAAGTGTAGGTGTTGTTACATAAAATTTACATGGTAGTGATAAGTGAATCATTCCTAGAAGAAAAGAGTTCCTCAACCCCAGTATATTTGAAATTTGGTCTGGAACAATTCTGTCATAGGAGCATGATAGAATATGTAGCAGCCCCCTTGAACTCTAACCACTAGATGCCAGAAATGTGAGTTCCCACCTAATGCCCAGCTGTAAAAACCAAAAAGGTCTCCAAACATTGCCCAATATCTCAAGGGAACAGACTCATCTTTCACTTAATGCCATTGTAGTAGACCGAGACATGACCCATATTGACAGAAGAAAGTTCTAAACTTTTTTTTTTTAAGAGGGAGATTTCCTATTTGTACCAAAACCATAGGTAGTATGCTAGGGCAGTCTAACTTGGGGCCTCATTGTTCATTGGACGTTTAAAGTTTCAGGCATGTGAGCAGAAATGGAGTAAGGAGAGTGACCAGTTGCCCAGCACAGCAATATACATCCATCAATTATTCCATCTAATCTTTGTATCTTCAGTCTTTCATTCTCACCTTGACCTCTTTTCCCCTGCCTATGAGTGTGTCCTTTATCCTGAAGCAAATAAAACTTCTTTCAACAATGTTTAAAATCAGTATCTTCTTTCTCTTTGCATCACAGCTGACTTAGAGAAATAGTAGTGAGTACCTGCCTCCACCTCCTCGTTGCCTCACTTTCTGGAACACATCCCAATTTTACTTTTTTCCCTTCATCACAGCTAAAAGTTGTGCCCTGAATGCCATAATCCAATACCCAAATGATCACATTAATGGATTTTTCCTAAACTTTATCATCTTTTACCTCCATGTAACTTTTGACTTCCTTAATCAACGAGATTACCTCTCAAACTTTAGCATGTTTCAGAATACCTGGAGGGCTTGACATAATCCAGATTTTTGGAATCCACATCCAGAATTCTTGATTCAGTAGGTCTAGGGTGGGGTCTGAGAATTTGCTTTTCTATCAGGTTCCTAGGTGTTGCCTGTGCTGCTGGCCCTTGCTTCTCAATTTAAGAACCATGTCTTGATCTCTCCTCTTGAGTATTTCAATTTGGCTTTCATGATATCATAATTTCCTGTTCTTGATTCCCATTGACATTTGATCACATATTCTGGTTCCTTCTACAACTTAGTTCTAAATCACTTGTTCTCAACTGGGGTGATCTTGCCCCCCAGAGGACATTTGACAGTATCTGGATAAATTTCTGGTTATTACAACTGTGTGTTGAGGGTAGGGCCTGCTACAATTATTTAGTGGGTAGAGGCCAGAGATGCTGCTAAACTTTCTACAATATATAGGATAGCTCTCCACAACAAAGAATTATCCATTCCCAAATACCAATAATGCCAAGATTGAGAAGTGTTGCTCTAAATACAGACCTTCTCCAGGGACAGTGGTCCTCTTGTCTTCTCTTTAGGCTATACTTTCTCTCTTGTCAATCTCAGACATATTCAGAGTTTCAACTCTTTTCTTCTCTAGAAATTGCTTTCAAAGGAATATCTTTAAGTTTGGCATTCCTATGAATTCTAGTCTAGATTTCCAACAGTCTGACGAGTATCAACTAGATGAGCCACCAGCAACTTAAGTTTAATGTGCCCAAACCAAACTGATGTGCCCCAAACCAAACCAAACCTTAGGAGATTTATTTGTGTCCACTGCCATCAATGATCATTCACCATGGGGAGAGATTTCTTTTTTTTTTGCATGGGCAGGCTCCAGAAATCAAACCCAGGTGTCTGGCAAGGCAACCAAGAATTCTGCCACTGAGCCATCATTGCTTTGCCCCATGAGGAGAAATTTTGATGTCAGCTTTCTCTAATCCTTTTGCCCTCCCCTTATAACCAATCAGGTGTTAATGATTGGTGTACCTTTAACTTTAGCTTTCATAGCTTGTACAATTGCTAGCCATCAAAAACTATTCTTTTTAAAAAAGAAGTATAAAAATCAGATTTGTGGTTCAGAAATACCACTCTGGCAGCAAACAAAAGGAATTCATAGATATTTATGGAAATCCCAAGAGAAACTCATCCTCCCATATGAGATTATCTAGTATTTTAATTGGCTAGGCAGAGAGATGTGTTGTTATACCCAGAGAAAAACAAAATTGTTTGCCTGTCCAGAGTTCAGTCCAATATTGCCTAGAGGAAATACTACTCCAATGCTTTAGAAAAAGAAAACGTATGAGGTCATTATTTGTTCACAAACATGATGAGTTTTTTTCACTAGATTTGCTTTATAGGAAACCATATATTTTATTAGTAGAATGCCATATGTGGTCTTGTTACTAACACTGATTGTAATACTAAACAGAGCCACCTATTTTTGAGTACTGATCAAGTCTAGAACAAGTACTGAGCCTACCAACTTATTTGTAGCAACCCTATATTGTAGGTCCTGCTACTATACAGGATGTTAGTTTATGTACACATGGAAACTAAGAGTTAGAGAGGTCTCAAGGTCGCTTAGTTCATAACTGGTGGTTTTAGACATGGCTCTCAGAGTCTGGTCTTTGTGAATAACCAGACCAATCCTTAGTATCTAAGACCTGGGCCAACAAGGAAAAGCCATCTAGCTCAATCCTTGTGTCTCCCTTTAGTACAGGGAGTAAGGTGGACCAGCTGATAATGGAAAGAGACAGAGAAGAACCCCTCTTTGCAGGAGTTAATTCGGAACACATCTGCAGACCTTTAACTTTTTCCTGGATAACCTCTCTCTTTCTTAGCTTCCATTTCTAGGCTCTTAATGGAAATAAACCACACAGTATACCCTATTACACACACCACAGTCATAAAGCTTTGGCTTATTTATTGTTTACATGTTTTAAATGCATATGGAGTGGGGGAGGGGAGTACGAGGTGGGAGTGGTGAGGGGGCAGGGGACTTGTAAGGCTTAGCCACAGTTCCAGACAGAGTGAATGGCAGGTTCATTCTAAACAAGGGGAACTGAATCTTTTCTGGGATGAATATTGTTGTCACTGGTGGAGTAACACCTACTTTTTCCCCCTTATGGATGTTTCTTTGGTGTTTGAAAGGTTTTTAAAAGAATGTCAGGTCAAATGCAATAATTACAGAAGTTTGGGGAAACTTACTTTCTATTCCAACATCCTTTTTTCTTGGCCATATTTTGCTAAGACATAAAAAATACATGAGGATGGAAATATAATGGTTACTAGCAGGATAAGAGTTTGGGAAAGACGGTGATTCTTGGATTTTGTTGTCCTCAGTCTACTTCTTCTTGTCCATGCCTTTCCTGAGACTTCCACCATCTCCCATCCCACCACACCTGGTGCTAACCTTTATTGAAGAACATGAACAAATTGGAGAATTTTCCTCTTTTCTAAATTAAAGACAGTGTGCTTGTTTTTCTTCCCACCTATAATGTTTATGTTTAGTGTCCTTATTCCAGTGTCCCTCTAAGTATTGAACGGATTGTTAAAGGATTTTTTTTCTCTTAAATGAGGCAGCAGTGCAGAGAATAAAGAATCAACTTTTTTTTTCTTTCTGTTTTTGTTTCATTTTGTTTAGGTAATAATTTACATAATTTTATGGAAAAACACTGATATTCATATGTTCAGTAAAAAAACAAAAACAAAAATCACTGAGTATTTACTCTGCTCTAGGCCCTGTTTTAAGCACTGGAGGCATATCAGAAATCAAGACAAATGTGGTCCCTGTCCTAGAAGTTATATTCTAGCAGACTTGATAAGAAGGAACCACATGCGGTTCAAAAGCATTGTCCATGTTTCATAAATAATCTCTACTTTACACTACACTCCTTCTAATATTTCACATAGTACAAAGTAGGTGATTTTTTTTTTTTTTTTTTGCTTGAAATGCTGTCTTTGTGTTGGGAAGAACTTACAAATAAGGCGATCACAGAGGGGTACAGAATGTCTTGCCTTTTAATATAGTTGTAAAAATATAAGTGATGTTAGTTGTCACAATATGCTTCTATTTAACTATTAAGCTAGAAGAAAGAATTACGGACAAAGCCCATT